>JANIEX010000556.1:0-27059 GCA_027627405.1 Leucocoprinus birnbaumii | reverse complement strand
GCAGAAATATCATCTCTCGAGAACGTATTCTCGATATCACGCATTATCTATTACATTTAACCTTCTTGCAAAATACCTTTACATTGATTTACCTCCTCACACACTCGTTCAGTCACAGAATTGTGATTGACACCAGTCCCCTATCACTACACGTACTCTCTATTACATTTCTGCCCCCACATTGGAGAGGGGAGGTGATAAGGTATGGAGACTCCGAAAGACCCTGTATGGTACTATGCAAGGCAGGCACAACTGGTTCAAGACACTCAGCAGGACCTACAAGGACCTAGGTTACCACCAATTGCTGGCAGAACCCACAATCTGAACTCAATGCAATGGGGATATGTATACGATCACTTGCACATACACTGACGACATGATGGGTGGACCAACAGACAAGTTGGAAGCAGAGCGGGCAAAAAAGAGCTAGGAGAGAAGTATGAGGTAAAGGTGATGAAAGAAGTGGAACACATGCTGGGAATCAAGGTGGAGATGGTAGAAGAAGGGATTAGGATATCCCAGAAAGCCTACACTAAGAGAATGCTGGAGAAGTTTGGAATGGAGGGGTGCAAACCAAAATCAACACTGCTGCCTATGGGTATTGCCTTATTGACAACAGATGGTCCTGACAGCGACAAAGAGAAAGAAGAGATGAAAAAGGTACCCTATTGTGAAGCGCTGGGATCCCTGATGTGGTTCCAAGTCGCTATGCGCCCCAACCTCTCATACACTGTTAACTTACTATCTCATTCTGCCTTAAACCCAGGAAGAACACACTGGGAAGCAATGAAACACACAATGGCCTATGTCAAGGGAACGTTGGACTACGGAATCACATACTTTTGAGGAGCAAGCTTGCAACCAGTTGGTTTTGTCGACTCAGATTTTGCTAATGATCGTGATACCCAGAGGTCTACGGACAGACACGTCTTCTTTGCAGGTGGAGGACTGGGGTCCTGGTCTATGAAACGTCAAGAGATTGTAGCAACATCCACTATGGAGGCTGAATACATGGCCGTCTTGCAAGCTGTACAACAAGCCATGTGGCTCTCATCATTCTTCGACCAAGCATCACTCCCTCAATGCCATCCAGTAACTCTATTCATTGATAACAATGGAGTAATCAACATGACAAAACCTATCAGGGACACAAACGTATGAAACATATCAATATACGCCATCATTTTGTGAAGGAGAAGGGGGAGATGGGGGAGTTTACTCCCATATATATTCCAAGTGAAGATAACGTAGCAGACCTGTTGACAAAGCCATTACCTTGTGATGCAACACGAGGATTCACTTTGGACCTGGCGGGTGCTGAGACTGATGGATGAATCCAAGTAGTAGACCTATGCTACTCGTTGGATTCATTTATCAGTAGTGTTATACTGCTCTCAATAATCCAAATCAACTGGATTATCTGTTAATCGGATTGAAACGGATCAAACTGATTGTTGAGGTGCTTCCTATACATGAATAAAGAAATTACTAGGATTCATCATTATTTGCTTCAAATGGTTTCAAATGGTTTCAAATGGTTTCAATTGGTTTCAATTGGATTCCAATCTACATAGCTTCAATCGGTTTCAGACCGATCCAAGTGGTGTTATCTGGATACATGAGTGATGAGCAACAAATATTTACTGGTTAGATGGTAGTCTAGGCGCCTGTGTATGGCGTGCTGCTTCAGACCAGTGAATGCCAGCATCATGGGCTAGCCTTTGATACATTGCTGCCTGACGATAAGCAAAATTCCGAAAGCCTTGTGCCACAAGGGGGAAGCCGCCCCCAGCAACAATAGCCTCTTGTTTTCTCTCACCAACTATCCGCCAGACTGAATCCATTTTTGTGAAAGAGGTTATGATACGCTGAAACTCCACTGTCAGAATTTCAACCTCCTCCTTCAGTCTATCGCGTAGTGCGTGGGTACGGAACCAACGCACTCGATCCACTAGGGTTTATCAAATGTCAGCATGTGATTAGCAGTGACATTCTGGCAAACTCACATTCCAGTTGCCATTGTTCATCAGTACAATCCTTAGGCTTCCCGATCAACCAGAACCAGGGTTCCTCTCGCTTCGAGTCGCCTTTCTTTCGTAATGACGTCATGTCCTTTCCCCAAAGATTGTTATCGCTGATAGGCTTGAGCTCAGAATCTGCGGGTAACCCAAGTCGAGTCAGTGCCTGGAATGCGAGACGATAATGTTTTGCACATTGGCATATATCATCTTTAAGAGTGTTGAGAACCGTCCAAGAGCATGTATTACCTTCTTGTGAGAAGATATTGATTCGCTTAGTGAGTGCGCATGTGTTATAGATATGAATCGTCGTGCGAATATCGTTGACCGAATCGTAAGCATGTCCCAATCAGATGTGGTATTCTAGCTGTGCGAAACCAATAATTTTCATGGTGTTAATATCCTGGAGGGAATACGATGAGGGAAGCTCAAGAATATCGTTCTCCGGAAAGTCTCAAAACCCATGGGATCTGATATTGGGGACAATGTTGCCGAGATTTCCCCTCCAGGAATTGATCGCTTTGAGAAGATCGTTACGTGCGTTGCTGAGGTTATCCCTGTCCATATCATTTTTTGCTACTTGTTCTCGAACGGCAGCCCTGCAATGACTAATGAGAAACCAAGATCAGAGCAAATAGCAATAGAACCCACTGCATGGATTCGATCTCAATAGCTTCTTCAATTAACTCAGTTAACTTGTGGACTACTTCCTCTTTGCTGCTCTCCGCCGTCATCTCAGTCGTATCCCCCTGTGCCCTGTCGTCCTCACCACTCCCTGCTTCATCATCCTCAGATTCATCATCTTCATTGATAGCTAGAGCTGAGGTTCTCTCCGTTCGACGCGACGGCACTAGACAGGAATAGATATACAGTGAGAACAAGGCTGGTGAGAACAAGGCAAAAGACCACAGTGTTACCTTTCACCCCTCTCACTTGGAATACACTCGGGATATGCGCTTCTTTCTTCGACTTTGTTTTTGACTTCTTCCGACCCTTCCCCTTCTTTTTCCCCATTCTCTTTTTCTTTGTTGAAGCCATCTGCCCTTCTCCTGCCAAGCCATTATCAGCTGGCTGATCCACTTCGGCTCTGTCGACTGGGCTTCTGCTTCCCTTTCAGCCGCTTGCTCTGTATCGTCCCATAGCCTTTCCCATTCCTGAATGACACGTGTGGGAAACCTGCTTGTCAGTTTATGAAAGACAACGTTTTGATCCTGTAGTTCGTCAAAGTACTTGACATATTGTGAGAGAAGATGATGTGCTACCAGAGAGAAAAAACAGGGAAAATCAGGATCAATCGGGAAGAGGATATAACAATGAGATCTACGAACACATGCGATGTACTTTGCTCCAGTTCCAGTAACCATTGAAATTGTCTAGTGAGTCCTGATGATGACCTGTACTCTGTTCCTTTGTGCTACCGGCAGCATGGTTCTGTTCTGCCCAAGCACTCTCAATTCCTTCACCACAAGTCATCCCTGAATAACAAGAGAATGTGAATGAATGTCAAAGTTGACAGTTCTCACCGTGACCATAGATATGCAGCTTGGGTATCGCTCCACGAAGTTTGTCAATAACAGGGGTCAAGTGGGGGAATCGCTCCTCTATACGTGTTCGGAGGTTAATCAGATATTGGCACCATATATCATAACTTAGCATAATCCAGCATTGATTTAGTGCCTGCTTGTTTAGGGCACTTGCAAGTGCATAGTCGGTGCGAACGTATCTATATATATTCATCAGACAAGCGAGGTTATTAGTTGAGCTGGTACGCATGTCTCTCCGCGTTCCAAATTTATGATGCCCTGTGGCAGATATAGCCCATGACGAGCACACTGGGTGTCAACGACACCGCTGTACACGCTATCAGCAAATTTAATCATTTGCTGCTGGCGTACTGCCTTTAGCTTAGAGCAGGTTGAATTCTAATGGACGATCATGAGTTGCTCAATAAAGAAAGCCTCGAAAGCGTACCTGAGTGGTTTTGTCATCATGGAGTCGAAGGTATTCTTGAAACACATCGTGATCAACAAAGTATGCATTTCCTTTGTTGAGCGCTACATCATTTGGGTCGCTGTTTTTAAACTTCTGGTTTAACCAGTAGTTTCCATCAAGGGAGAGGAAAAGTGTTAACGTATGCCTGAGGTAGAGAGTGTGTACCATTGTTAATAAATATACCATGTCAGATTTGAAGCACTCACGTGTCGGTGTTGAGAGCATTCATGATGTCCGCAAAATCTACGTTGAATCCAGGCTCAGGGCAAGTGGGACAGCGAATAGTGAGCGATCCAGCCTCTCGATGGGGAAACTCAATATTGATATCGTGTTCTTTACTGCAGTGACAGCATTGAGCCAGGTGGCGCCAGATGCGCATTACCACCATTAACTCCCTATACCGATCCTTGAAAGGAACATTAGAAAGGCCATAGGGCGAGATTTAAACATAGCTGTAATCTTACCTCGACATCCTGCGGAAATGTGTGATTGGTCATCTTCTTGAGGGAGTCATAATAGTCGTATGTTGTTATTTTAGCACTGAGTGAGAGCTGATGGAAAGTTTCCAGAGCTTGGAACGTGAATGCTGTCTTTGGGAACTGGAGCATGGCAGGAAAGAGTCCGGCTAACAAGAGCTGCTGGTAGTTCTCTACTTCGTCATTACAGTCACAGTACTGGACAATACATCTGTGGATCCCATTGGTGTGAACGACTATCAGGCCGTTTGTACTGCTGGATAAGGAACAAGGGGTGCCACCGTGACCGATGTAGAGTACGAGGCCGAGATTATACAGTGAGACCGGCTCGAAATAGGAGGAATTCCATTTTTGGATTCTGTGAAATGGAATGCAGATGTGCTGCTTCACAACACAGGCCTGGCAGTGCATCTGTGAACCCAGACACTCGGTACACTGAAAGTATGCAGAGTTGGGAGTCTGACAGAGTGAACAAGACATCCCGGCATTGAGGTTTGCTTTGAAGGAGATAATAGACTCCTGTACCTTCAAGAAATGAGGTATGAATACCTCAATTCTCCCAAAAGTCGACTGTTGAATTGATAAGGTGAGCACGACGAATGCAGGAGCTCCACTGTATTATGTACTGACCTTTTTAGATCACACTTCAGTGCTTGCCTGATCATCTTGGGGATTTGGAAGGGATTGGGGAGTCTCGTTCAACATGCTATCAATAGTAATCATGTTTGTCGGCTCAGGAGTTTGCAGTGGGACAGATTCAACAGGTGGGGGAGTAGGGTTATTGGGGCATCCAGGTTTGGGAATAACCTGAGACACGACGCGGACCTTCCTCTTCTTCAAAGCTTCAACGATACAAGTGATGTCGAGCTGGACTGCATTTTCACGGCCTTCGTCCTCAGTGTAGATGTGCTGATTCTTCCGCTTTCCTTGCATCTGAAGGGAGGAGGATAGAGAGTAGTAGGGGAGAATTCTACCTGAGCAGAGTTGGGGGAAGAAGTCGCGTCAACATCAAGAGGAAGTGACTGAACATGGTATTTGCGTATTGTTTGCATAAGTAGAGTAGCATTTAATGCTACTTCGTTAGCATACAGTTAGTTGCACAGAAATGAGATAAGGACGCACATTAGTGTGAGTGTCATCCGTTTGATATCTGATGGGTTCCTGGAAAGGGTCAGAGTACCTTATGCAGATATCACTTGAGAGATTACCAGAAAACATATTCTACTTGGCTGGTACTGACTTGGGAATGTGAACATCTGTGTTCTCTGCATGAATGGGATTTGTAGTAAATGTGTGTAATGTGGTATGATACAGCGTAAATATGCAGGGTATTGAGCATCCAAGTTGATTTTGGTGTGCATAAATTAGTATTACCATAGTAAGGGCATTGCGAGAGCTAACATCTTTCCTTTAAGAGGATGCACAGGCAGGACTCGGTCGATCTTGAAATGGGGAGAAGGGTCGAGAAGACCCTGTTGAAGCAGGCGACGATGAGTTAGAATACAACGATGGTGGGGTATCGGGGAGGGTGATGGAGATGGAGATGGAGATGGAGAAGACGTTGGTTGCGACTGGGAGACTGGGGTTTTGAAGGCGATTCGCTTATTTATGTTGGTCTCCCAATTGAGATAGCCACACATCTCGTGTTCTATCTGGTTAACGTCCCGCAAACTGAACATGACCTGCATGGTGATAGCCCAGAACTTGTTTGAATAGGCATCGTCGCAGCTGAATTTGGAGGTGATCATAAAGGCAGAAATGAATAAACGATGACCCGACGAGCCGTGTGCAGTAGGAAATGGGCTTTCAGGCGTTGTAGGAAAGCAAGGGTTGCGTAGGCGATAAAAAAGGGAGCTTGCCGTGTACCGGATTCTTCAACCTTAAACACACCCTGCACCATGATYGGCCAAAAGCTCATTTGATTGGATGTCATCAGAGATGACTTTGGAAGCGATCTGAAAGGCGGAAATGAATAAACGGTGACCCGATGAGCCGTGTGTGGTAGCGGAACTTGAGTCAGCTTGAAATAACGTCGACCGATGATATAGAGTTGTGAGACTTCATTCAGGGTTGTTTCTGTGCAAGACTTCGGAGCGCTCGCTGCTCAAGACAGCTTGCATGAATAAGACCTGTAGTTAAAGTGTGTAATGCGAGATGAGACATCGTGTATATACATGCAGGGTATCGAGCGTCTGAGTTGATTTTGATGTGCATGAATTAGTATTACCATAGTGAGGGCGTTGTAAAGCAAAAATCTAACCTTTAAGCCTACTAATTGATGAGATTTGATTGATAATGAGCCAGGAAGATGGGTTGACGCCCTCGATAAGAGGATGAGAAACCAGATTAGAGTTTGGACAGGTGCTGGGGGATCCTGGCAAAGAGGTGACAATAGGTTGCAATGTAATGACGGTGAGGTATTGGTGTGTCCCAGGAAGACCGAGGGACGTATACGGAGAGGTCAAAGATGTTGGACTGGGTACGAGATGCTCTGTTGATCTGTTGATAGAGCAGAACTTACCACAATAAGATGGAATCATCACAAGTGTGGTGCATTGCATGTAACATACAGAAATACCATTGGGAACCGTACTTTCTGCGCAGGTACTCCTGACCGCTTATATTCACGCTCATAAATCTTGATAAATATTCCCCATACCCAGAAAACTAATATTGAGTGTATCTTCAATGTTTGTGTAGCGGAGTGGCCACGATAGATAGTGTGCGTATATTCATCCGCATTGTGAGAATGTTCACATCAGAGTATCAGAAGCCAAGATGTCATTGATAAGTGATGAGCGCCTTTCGTGATCCCTTATCAATATCTCAATGACGCATGATGAACGCCATGAAACTGAGTGTAAGCCAAGTTAACTGGAACCAAATTGATAGGAGACGCGCAAAGGTATGGTAAGGCAATTGTCTGAGTTCGGCTAACATATTCTAATCGAAAAATTGAAACTAAATAAGGGGCGTATATGAAGAGAATCAGATCTATACTAATCATTGTCTATGTAGGGCTTATTCGAGGTGAGTCAAGTCGATAACCTGAACAAAAGCACCGTTGATGAAGCTCATATGTATGAAAGGTTGGCCTACAAAAACAGGGGTGGGGAGTGCTGCAGAAGTATGGACATTGGCGACATCTTGTGCTGGCAGGATGGTAAGCTCGACCTCATCCTCTGAAGTGATCTCACCAGGTTTGATTTCATCGTCCTCAGTCTCTTCGGCACTAGCAGTATCACTTCCATCCATCGGATTATCGTCCGACTCCGAGGTCTGCTCTTCGCCCTTGACATACTCAGCATCTGACATTGCCATTACATGGCTGTCATGCTCGATGAAGTCAGCCAGGCCTGGCACCCAATTCACCGCTCCCCCACTAGCACCCCTCTCACCTTCCCGCTTGTTTCGATCGACTGCAGCGCTCACTTCTTGGCTTCTACTGATCCTCTCCATTGTGTCAAAGAGGGCAGAAATCTCCATAAAGAGATTTGGGCAGTCGGTGCCCTTCAAACCTGCTTTGCGCATAATAAGCCAAGGGTACTTCACCATCGTAACACAGAGGGCAGATTCACACATAATGGCCGCAAAGGAAACCGTCTCGGGGTTGAATATCTCAATTCAGCTGTCTGAGAAGTCGGTCCACCTCTCGAACTCGAAATTATTCTCGTAGAAAAGCCAATTCTGAGCCAATGGAGTCCAGAATTGCCTAGGACATTTGCTGGCCTAAATTGCAGTCAGTAATGTGTCGTCCAACCTTCTCAAACTGCTTGTACACTTACTTCATAGTAATAGGCAATTCTGACGAGCCCGTCATAAATTGCAGTGGGGCTTTTGTTGAGCTGGCGAAAGGCAGGGTCTAAAACGGTGTTCGCTGGGTGTTCACCCTGTGTATGATTACAAGAGGAGGAGGACATTGTTGTGGACTTATACAAAGTTATGCAGACGAGGAGCATGCCAGTCTCATTACGATAGGTGAGGTTTTATACTATCCCTAAGTGTGTAACCTCACTTATTGCTCTTGTGAGCTGGCAAGCTCTGAACCCAAGCAAATTGATTGTATTGGTGCCTCGTTCGCCACCCGTTCAACTTGATTCAAACCAGTTTAAACTGATTAAATCAGTTTCAAATGGTTTTGAACCGTTTAAAGGTCTTGAAATGTGCAGGTATATCTGTTGGCCCTGTACTTACTCGTACAATGCTGCCCAATTGTACGTACTTGTATGCTAATGTCGGCATCTATGCTCAATCGCCACTCTCAAAATTCCACTTTTTGTCATATCAACGCGTTCAATCAGGGAAAAAAAAGGGCTAGATTGCCGCTAGCTCACTCATAGGCCTGGACCTTCAATTAATCGGTTTCCGTTGAGCTGATTTTTACTGATTTGGTGGGCTCGTAAAAGGCCTTAGGTTTCAAGCTAGGTAAAACTTTCCCCCTTCCATGTCGACACCATCAACTTGGTTTACGCAAGTTGTTGCCGGCAAAATATTTGCCGATGGTTTTGTCTGGTATATAAGGCTGAATGAAGGTAAGTCAAACTTGCCTACCTTTACACGCACCCCACCTTCGCTAACATTTCCGAATGGCTACACCATCTTTTGACATCACCTCTGGTCTTCCTGCGGACATGTTTCACAACGGTCTCACCAACCTACCTCCCAGTCTCTTTCACCAGGATGCTAGTACCATCTTCTCCAATTCCCCTGCCACAACTGGCACTCCTCCTGTCTTATCTGCTTTACCGTCTCCTATGCCTCCTCCTCTGATGCTGGTGAATGGCAATACTGGCCTTCATGCATCTGTCCCCACTCCAAACCTGCTTTATACCAAGCTAATTGCCGACATCACTTGTCGAGACCACGCCAACTTTTTGGATAATTTTCAAGAACGCTTTGAAATCGTTCACAGATTGAAGGATAAACACTTTGGTGATCAAATCAAGTGGGCTTGGAAGAACGTTGTTCGTGACTTTATTAAGAAGTTTGGGCCCGTGTCTACGGGCTTTGCAATCGTGAGTTCTCTATCTTCTCTCTCATTACTACATCTCATCAGTCACATTACCATATATAGAAAGCTGATCATTATCTTCGCAACAGAAGCATTGCTAGCAAGGACAAGGGTACACGCCGTGTCAGTGGTGGTAAACCCACCGTGTCAACTCGTGCCGTTCAGTGGATCCATGTCATGGGCCGGGAAATGAAGGACACCGTCGAAGCTCGCATGACTGAGATACACAAAGCCAAAGGCATCACCTCAAAGGGTGATTATCTCAAGCACTTTAAGGAAGCCTGTGACGAGATTGTAGAGGAACTGGATCAACTGAAGATCGACAAGTTCAAGGCTATCGCTGATGCAGAGACGGTAGCTCGAAAGTCTCCGCCAACCCCAGAGAATGTTTACGAGTATGTCCTACTTTATTTCATTCCCTTATCATCAACTAACATAGAGATATCTTCACCAGCCGTCAAGGGTCCATGGTCAATGTTGTTTCTGATGCAATCAGTGACAACTTTGGCTGGGAAGCTGGTCAGGTAGGTGATGCTGTTTGTGTCTTCACCCTCGCATATGTTGACCCAAAGGATCAGATCAAGACGGATATGTAAGTCCTAATTCATTTCTACTACACGTGGGTTTGTATTGACATGTTCTTCGAACACAGCTCCTTTGTTTCGAATAAATATATCCTGAATACTGATTGTAATGTCCCCATGATCATATCCGCTTTTCACGAACACATCGATCCCTTATTGAAGTCATTAACCAACGAATATCTTCCTGGTTAGTATTCATTTTGTGATCAGAGCTGAATGAGATCGTATCAGCTAATTCAATACCAGCCTCTGTACCTCAAGTTCTCATTGACTATGAGAACATGACTATGAAGCAGCTACGTGGGTCACTTTACGAGGTTATCATGGGCCAGTGGGGTGAGTCGGCCTCTTGTTTCTATTATTGCCTTACTGATGGTGACTTAATTAGTTGCTAGCAGCTCCAATGGCTCACCTCAAAGTGCCAAAACCCTGCCATGGGCAGAACTTGGCACTCAGGGTGGCTGAGAGAAGTATATCATAGATGCTACTCTGTTCGTGTCCATGGATTTTGTTCATCCGGCCACCACTTCATCATTTGACAAGCTCAGCAAGCTCGCTCAGGCGCTCAACTCGCTTCAGGCTAGCCCTCTCTTCCGCAAGGCTGAGGATATTGTTGGTCCTACTCCATTTATCCCCAATCCTCCCATTACTACACAAACTCCAGTCGCTTCTGACGGTCCTGCCATTGCTCTTCGTGATGCTCCATCCGCAGTCATCCCTATTGAGTCTGTCCCCCACCCTGTTGCCATGCCTGTTATGGCTGCACCTGCCATGTCTGCACCTGCCACGTCTGCAGTCCCTGATCTGGCCAGTGTTGCCAAATATGTCAATATCACTGCGCCTGAAGCCTCAGACATTGCTGCCGTTGACGATCACACTAGCCCTCCTTCCATCTTGGGTAAACATAAGAGGGGGAATGTCAAGGCCTCGAACAAACCACCACAAGTCATTTATGTTCCCGAACCAGCCGGAAGGGTTCTTCGTTCACATGCTGATAAAGGCACTCCTGCTAACCAGTTGACTAAGTAAGTCTTCGAACTCTTATATCCACTCTATGGTTCAGCTGAGCCTCATACCAGAACTCAAGGGAAATTGAAGACTTGCTCGAAGAAAACCAGGTCCTCAAAGACTTCGAAGGCTACAAGAAGGTGATCATCCCTCATGTGGATGATTTTGTCATCGGCCTGGTTGCCCAGCAGCCACCGCTGACACCCCGACTTTCGCCATGTCACCCCGTTGATGACCTGCTTTTGATGATGTCCGATTTTGTTTTGACTGATTAGTTTCTCTGATAATCAATTAGATACTGCTCTATGCGCTGATTAGATACAGTTACAATGGATTGATTAGATACCGCTCTCCTGGATTGATTAAATACTGTTCTCACAGCTTGATTAGTTACAGTACTTAGATATGGATATGAATACATTGGTTTATTGATGCAAAATCCGTCTGAATCTGTTTGAATCCGATCGAAGCCATTTGAATCCATTCAAAGCAAATAATGATTAATCCTAATAATTTCTTTATTTATGTATAGGAAGCACCTCAACAATCAGTTTGATCCATTTCAATCCGATTAACGGATAATCCAGTTGATTCGGATTATCGAGAGCAGTATAACACTACTGATAAACGAATCCAACGAGTAGTGTAGGTCTACTACTTGGATTCATCCATCAACCGCAGCTTGTGGACCTGGAACTGTGGGACTGTGGAGACAAGGATGGGGGACAGTAGAGGGGAGTGGAAGACAGGGGAGCATGGTACGTTGAGACTCTTGTACCTGGGGGAGTTTTGGTGAGGTGCGAGATCTGGAAGAGACATTTTTCTTCTATTTTTATCATTTATCTTATTTTGGGGAATTGACCCCTTTCTGCTTCCATCACCAAAAGCAGACCTCATCTGCATTCCACCGGCTTAACCATATTGCAGGGATGCTGGCTGTCTTTATTCATCATAACTATACAGTTCTATCATCCTGCTTTTCACACTTATAAAAGGCAGATTGATGGAGGGGATCCTCAGCTATTCACACATAGTTTTTGTGTGAAGCTGAGGTGAGCCTCCAAACCTTATTTAGCACTTAGAATGTACACTAATCTCAGATGTAGTATGTGGTCGTCCAATAGGTATGAAAATAGAGCTATTTGCACATAGTTTTTGTGTGAAGCTGAGTACATGGTGTCCAATAGCCCATAACCTAATGAGCATAATATAATGATATAAGCGAGTGTAGATGGAACAGCTGGAGTACACAACAGAAAGAAGTCATGTATTAGATGAATACAGATGACATAAATATATATGTGCACCCAGAGTTCACAATAGAAAGAAGTGCACTCTGGGTACAAAAAATGAGAGAAAAGAGATTTTTAGTGTGTATGTATTTACCAACAACCTCCCCCAATCATGTTACCACAAGTATATAATAAGCCCCTAGCAGGCATGGAGGAGCAATAAATGAATAAACTGTGATAGGTGGCTGATATAAGGCCAGATTTATCCCAGTTGTCACTGCTCAAGTAGTGCCTCATCAATCACTTTCCTTTTGAAATTCCTTGAGTATGACAGTATACATTCTATTCTTAGTATATAGCTAACTTTGTATTTCAGTCAACTCACCACCCAGCTTTGTCTCTCAAACCTGGAAACTTGGTCAAACTATCCTTGCTCTTAATCACTCTCTCAGAGCCTCCACACTGCATAAGCTCCCTGTGATACCAATATTTGATCAGACCTAGACTTTATTGTATCTACCTCCTTGCACTCGTCTCAGAAGCTAAGTAAGCAATGGCTACATCTCAGTTGGCTGGGTGTTGCCCCAGTCCTCTTAATGTATTCTCTATCAAATTCTCAGGGGTTCAAGAATATCGACTGAGTACTGACATGAATGCACAAGCAAAGCATGGGAGCTTGGGTACAGCATAAACAACTGAATTCCTACAGATAACAATGATACAAAGGATGAGAGGACACAACATCACATGTACATCTACAAGTCAGATCCTTCGATCTGACCATTGGAATTAAAATGGATGCTTGAAAGGTGCTCTGCAACAATGGAACCCGTCAGTTTGCTATTAGCACGACGAATATTCAATATCAAGCGAGAGCCCTAAAGAAATAATATCTGCATCTCAGTATGCAGGTGTGGAACTTGAAATGTGTTTCACATACACAGAGTTGATATGTCAAAATTAGCCACCTTTTGCATCAAAGAAAGTCAGTGTACAGCATGCTAAGACACTCAACTCTCCACTCACGTGTCCCAGTTACCTGCAGCTACCAGAGAGTTTGGAGAGATCCAACATGCTAGTCCAAGTGTGCTGATGCCTGGCATCAAGGTATCAGAGCTGTAGATCTACTAGGAGGTTATTATCTCCTACCCAGAATTCTGAGTTGAGTCAGCCATCATTGAGTTCAAAAGTCAAATGAAATATACCCACGGAATGAGCAACAGTACACCATCACGATAGAAAATATATAACACAGGGGTGAGACGACAACGTTCCCAAATGGCTGACCAAATTGACTCATGAGAAAGCCTTCTTTCCGTGTTGAGTACCTCAGCTAATTTGATCAACATCAGTATAGTTTCAACACCTAGCATACATAAGCTAAATCTTTAGAACTGGTGGCTTGGGACAAAAGGCCTACTAGTGGCTGCAAAGCGGGTGATCCTGTGGAGCAATGTAAAATCTTTGATCAGAGAAACAAGAGAAATGCGAACCAGAGAGCAAGTATTGCCTTTTGTGCTACTAATAGTGACCATGATAAGGTGCTGGGATCTGTCCAGCACCCAGGCAATGGGTAATTTGCCTGCACTGGGGATGTGGTTGTTTCCAGTAAGCTACTGATGAGCGCTGCAAGTGCTGCCTGGTTCCAAGCTTCCTCTGTCAGGGTGAGGTATAGTTTTTGTGAAGAGTATCAACGCACAGCCATCTCGACTGGCAGTGGACAAGGTTAGTGAAAGCTCTACAGTTTAGAAGCAACCTCAAACTGACTTGCAATGAGCGCATAAAGGCAAATAGATACTGATCAGGTTAGTTATCTAATGACCCAGTGTATCCTCATTCAAACAAAAGCACCGACCTTTCTGATTATACCCATAAATGGCGCGTAGTCTTAGTATTAGAATCACCTTGATTGCAGCTGTGTGGCCAATGTTGGTAATACTCAACATAGCTTTAGGCATGGAATGCAGCTACTGGATTATAAAACAACACTCACAGCGGATTTGTCCAGATAGACATTGCACATCTAAGTAGTTTGAGACATGATCACCCACTGTCCACATCCACTGTTAACAAATGCCTTACCCCTATAACGCCAGCTGAATTAGTGTATGTAGCTAGTTGTCAAGCAGTAGCCAGCCACTTACTACTCGAGTTGCATGGGGGTACGTGATTCCTAGAAAGATTGCGTGATAAGGTCTCAGAAAACTTGGTATAAATAATTCTCAGCATACCATACAAGGTGGAACTAAAATACAATTGGTAAATTATTGGCTTGAAGACCAAGTTGGAAATGCACTCACATGAAGTATAAAATACCGAATACCTTCATAACTAGGTATACAGCTGCAGCCATTGACCTATTTCGGGATCTACTCCTATTACTTCAAGTGTCAGAATTGACCAATGCATCCCCAAAATTGTCCATACCAGCCATCCTCCACCTAGTTCTCTCAGTGAGTGGCCTGAGAGTTCATGCATCGCTTATGCTTACCTCGATCGGGAGCAGAACAAGTGAATCATACGAGAATACTGTGGCGGCCGCAACTAGTTGCCAGGGAGGTGAAAGGAACGTGTTGAGGGCTTTTGAGATAACTGCTCACGCGAAATCACTCACCAATTCGGTAGTTGCTGAGGAGCTCGAATTGCCAAGCATCGGCAAAGGTATTGAACATGATGGGATGAAGGTATTGCTGAGGCAGACTTTGACGTCTGCAATTATATGTGAGTAGAATATTGAATGTATTTACTTTGGATGGCCTAGCGCGAGTTACACAGGTACGCTTCTGACAACTGTAAGACTGTGTTACTGAGCTGAGGTATGCGGGCAGGATTATAATACGAGCGGCTAGGGTAGTAGCACGTGGAGATATCTCAGATAAACACAAGGACCACTGCTTTCCCGTATGGAAAGACTTGGTACTACGATGACCATAAGGTTATCTACCCCTTTGGTAGAAACAGGAGGCTCTCAAAATTCTGCGACTGCCCTTCATCATTATTCACGTAGGTCATTGATATCAACAGTTTTATGTGCATTCAATCCCGAGAATTGTAACTGTTCTAGTAACTATTCTAGGCACGATCCATGACGATGAAAAACAGCCAAGGTGGGCGTCAATAACCATGGTGCAAGCGCTTCGCCCAACACCAACAATATGGTATTCCATGGTTTTCTCGTAATTACACCTTGTTTCGAAGATCATCGTCCACTACTATGAAGCAACATGGCCTCAGTTGCCCTTGCACATCCTACATCGCATGTAACCTATTGTACACTTTGCCTGCCAGTCCCCTTGAAGTGATCCCGTTAACTTACTATTACCCAGTCTACAAGAAGAATTCTACCTCGTCGCGATGTTTTTTCAGGAATCGCAAACGACTGCCCGGGAGCACAATTTCGTCTGGTTCTGCGGCTTTCGGGGACTGATATGAATTACAAGCCATGTATTGCTCATTCAGTAATGATCTCTCTAGCGAGTAGCTCTACCAAGAGAATATGACTCACGAGTTTCGGTGTGTTTTTGTTCGGCTTCTAGCAGCGCCTCAAATGAGACGCAATTATGTTCAGCTCAGGCAGGACCTGAGCGGTTGAGTCTGTAAACCAGTCAATTGAGGAATTCTGGAAAATGATGATATCGATCTGGAAGAGCCCGAGAGCGAGCATACCAAGAGATGACCTCCAGCCTCGCCTCACCCTTGGGACAATTGGGGAAAGGCATGTGCGACGATATGGACAGTGGTGCATAGTTTCGGGCTGTACTACCAAACACGCCGCCCATTCCTACGATACGTTCTAGCACAAACGGCGCCTCGCCAATGTTGATAACAGTGGCCCGATGAGGAGACTGAGATAGAAGATCTGCTCGACAATATCAAGAGGAATCGCGTGGCAGTAGGACGGTATTGCTTAATGGCCATGGGTAAATACCGTGATAAGGCGAGAGTTTCCCGATATAATCGTGCAGGCAGGATCATCATGCATCATGCATGCATCATGATTGACATACCTGCTTCTATCAAACTCTAGGCCTTCTAACGTGCCTAAGCCTTGCACTAACTGATGTCCTTGCTATGAAAGCACGCTTCTGTTATAGAGCCTCCAGGCAATTGATGGTTGGAGAGCTCACGGAACTCTGATGTCGTTGGATGAGAGACTGCCCTCAGCTGACTGATATGAGGCAGCGTGCAGTACTTCTCGAGGATCCTGCCACTGTGCTGAGGATTCAAATGGCTTATGATATCGATTCAAACTCACGAATTCTTTTCAACCACAATTGGGTTTTTTTCTAATAAACGAGGTCCAACTAGGACTTCGTCCAAGGGCCTCGTTGCTATACTATATTTTGCAATACTCGACGTACTACAAAAGTTGATGTCTAGAGGGGCTCTTTGCTCTAATTTCTAAAGCGACTCAGTCGGCCTCGCTGCGCTCGGAAATCAGACACATGCAGTGGACTCTACATCGCGGGCATTGGGGTATCAGGCCGTCATCAGATGCTAACGCGCCGACGGTGAAATACAACGCCACAATCAGGGAATAGATAATCGCTCAACCATGCGTTCTCGGGATACGGATGTAGAAACAAAGCATCCATCTGATCTTGAGGAAGGGGCAACACGTCAACAAGAAACGATAACGATAGAAAAGGAGACAGAAGAAGATAATCCAAATAATAGTCAGAACATAGCTCGAAAACTAGTTGAGACTGGGCATTCCCGTGGCAGTCGGCCTGATTTCACTCGGTTCAATGTCAGAGCATGTTCTCGATCATTGTGATTCTGCGTGGTAGTATGACCATTCGCCGCCCCATCCGGTGCGGTGCGTGAGGGCTTGGGATTCTATGAGGTTTGGCGAAGCTCCCAGCTACCGGTATGGTGGACTCGCCGATGCAAGCTTCGTGGCTTTTTCTTGCAGACGAAAATTTTTCATGGCTACCGAACCAGCGACTTCGGTGACCGTGGAGCTGCGTAAGAAGCCGACGAAAGCGTGAGGGTGGATATGAGACTGGACGATAGAAGTAGCAATATCCTGGAAGAAGTAGTATCTTGGAGCCTGTGGCTTAGCAAACATATTGCCTGAGAGTCGATGGGAACGACGAGAGGCAAAGTTGCACGAGGAAGCGATCCGAAGGGATATACGCGGCCTCGGGGGCTCGGTGCCTGAGATAGCTGGCATAAGTGATCCGAATTGATCATCACCAAAACGAGAGTGACCTTGGAGTTGTTCGAGCTGATTATTCGGGTAGCAATATATAGCCAAAGTAAGCGCCAAGGTGTGCTGGTACTGATTTTCGGGAAAAGGACCGGCCTCGTCGGGCTTGGTAATGTGGGTGGCAGCAATTTCTTGTCAAATTTGGGGGAATTGTTGAAAACAAAGTCAAGGGATGTCAGGAACGGCGAGGAGATGGTAGCGTACATGGTAAAGTTACCTTGCGACGTGGAGCACGGAGATTTTGACCTTCCCATCGAGAGAGTGGTTGATAGAGCCGTCGGCACTCTGGGACGCACTCCCAGGCATCTTCCTAGACTTTTCTAACTTCACCTGGAATGGATAAGGGTAACGCGCCTCAACCACATTTACAGTCTTGTTGCCGTAGCTATTGGTACAGGTGATCGATGGTGAAAGGTGGATCGAGAAGAGTGTTTGTATGCGATCGAAGGCAGACCTTTAGCCATGACTGCTCCGTGACAGTGGCTATGGATTGCGTAGACCTAAGTTCACCATGGTTGCGTAAGGAAGAGTGAGAGATAGGTGCTGTGTATCACTCACCCAAATCTCACTCCCATTCGAATTTCTCAGATTCTGCTCCAGGCGCTGCACAGACACACGACTGAGCCCAAAAGCACTCACGGAGTGCCTGAGAATATAGCAGCTGACAGCGAAGCAAAAGATACGGCGATGGAATGAGAGTCGCTGTAGTGGTCAAGTTCACGCGTATGAACTCTCTCGCTTTTCATTGCAGGCCTGTACGCGGACGAAGTCAACCCATAGATGCGCGGAAAATCCCCTTTGTTGAGCCTAGCAGCGACCGAGCATTGCAGGGAGCTGAAACAGAGTGACATTACTGAATGTGGATCCGTCACTCCTCCGCCATCGTCCATTCTCCGCGCAAACATTTACACTCCGCTCATCTCAGTCGAGTTAGATACAACTCCCGGTGTATCATTTCCCCCTTTAAATCCCGCTAACGAGTGCACTGTTCAAGCGCTCACAACGGGAAAGATCTCCCGTCTCGATATCCCACCCTCGAGACGACTTTATTTGCTCTGGCTCCAACCGTCCTGCCCCCATGTGCATCGTTTTCGCGACCACTAGTTCCTCAGTTCCCCTCTCTGCTTTAATTCCCCCAAGAATAATACCAACGGAATTGACAACTGGACCGTGGACTTGTTGCGTACGCTATCTTGAACGTATACCATGACGATGCGTGTATGCCAGTCGACGGCTGGATACAACTCTTGGACGATCCCGCTCTTTAAGTTCTCCTAGCAGTCCACTAGTCAAGGGCTCATGACGAAAACGATCTCTTTGCCCGGAATACCAACACTCGGGGTATCCTAAATTGCACCGCTTAGCACTCTATCGCTGCTCATGCCTTCATTTCATGGAATGAACAACACCAAATGCCCGGCGATGGACTGCACACGGTCTTGAATCAACGCCGATTCGAGGAAGTTATACTCACTGAGTCTTGATGGATAGCTTCACGGTCTTCGTCTCTGTTGTGGACATTACAATAGTTTCCATCGCACTTCTTGGCTAGTGCTCCGGCTCTTCTTTGGTGGCTCATGTAGAAAGGCTGATTTCTTCCCAATCGACCCGACTACCACTGAAGTAGTGCTTCCTTGACTGCTTTTCTCGTTGAATTTCATCAATTCTGACAGTATGCAATCGAATCTATGGTTAAATTCATATCTCAGCAGACTCGCCACCCAGACTTTATTTGCCTCTCAAAACTGACTGGATTATCGTCCTCCTGAACCGAACCCCTTGCACCCGCACCTCAGAATCCCATGAGTTCCCTCTGCTACAGTTTTGGTTCGTTACCATAGCACATCTAGTATGGTTCATTGGTTCCACTCTCTCCTTCAATAGCCCAAAGAACTCTACCGCACGAACACTTTGTCAACCGATCTTGAAGCTGGTGCGTGCGTCTGTTCAAAGAGGTCATCTCGGGTGTATCTATTACTCTAATTCATGTCTTGGCCTTAGGTCACGAACCACGACTTTAAAGCAGAAGCAAAAGATAACATCAATCTGGAGTGCGATGGCGACAGCTGTCTCCACTCGCATTGATACTTGCAGCAGCTGAGCTCAATCTAACGACTTCGGTAGTCGTCTGCCTTGTGAGCACTACCGCTCCCATTCACCTCTTTGATTCCATCTGTCTAAAGAGTTCTCTACGTATTCTCTCTGGCACCATCCAAAAAACAAATTTCGCGGGGTCAGGTACTGACAGGATGTTGATTCACGGTGGACAGCTACGGTCACAAATCAACATGAGAGGTACAAAGTGCATTGCACGACAGGGCATTAAAGAGAGTGTAGAGTGCGAGGTAGTTCTCGCCGCGAAACAGGTCAGCCTCTCGATCCTCGGAGGGCCCGATGTCTGACCAGACTGTAGCATTTGTTTGGTTCCGTTGAACACTTTATATATTCTTCACAGCGTCACCCACTGGCAACAGATGAGCTCGAACTACTGACCGGGTGTCGATATACAATACACGAGTAAAACTTGTACTCGAAATGAATTACCGAATCCCTATCGAAGAACTCGAGGACAAATCTGTTTCTAAGACTCCGACTCCTGTCCGCTGATATGACCACGAGAACCGAACCGAAGTGTCGAGAGGTGCTCTGGGACCATGGACCCCGTCAATTTCCCATTGACACGACGGATATTTAGTATCAGACGAGATCCCTAAACAGACAATCCATATTCTCAAATCAGCATGCAAGCGTAGAACCTAGAGAATATCTCACGTACGCAAAGCTGATAAGTGAGAAATAACCATCTATGGTATTCAAGAAAGTCAGCATACAGTATACTCCGATATATCAATCCTATCTCACATATTCCAGTCGTATTTGATTCAGTGTAGAAAGTGGGAGGACCGTAGCTACTATTCCGAATGCACTGACGACTAGTGTGAAGGCATTAGAGCCCGAGAGCTACCAGAGAAATATGATCTCTCACTGAGGATTCTGAGTCTGGTCAACACCTTTTAGCTTGAAATTCGACAGTATATACTCACGGAATGATCAGCAGTGCGCCATCGCGATAGAAGACGTAAATAACAGGAGTAAGATGGCGGCGTTCCCCAATGGCCGTCAGAAATGACCTGTCAGAGAATCTTCTTTCTGTGCGGAGTCCCTCGCCTAGTTTTATCAGCATTAATATAGCTTCAATAGCTGGTATATATAAGCTCAGTTTCTGGACGGGCTGGCATGTAATAAAATGCATACTGCTAACCGAAAAACGGGTAACCCTGTAGGGTAATGTGAAATCATACATAGATCAAAGAAACAGGAGAAATGCGTACCAAAGAGCAAATATGGCCCTGTCATCCAATATGCGCCATATATTGAGGGAGTACGACAACCAGCATCCAGGGAACTGGAAGGGGATCACCTCAGAAGTTGTCATGAACCCGGAGCCGCAAATAAGTGCTGTGAGTCCACCCTGGTTTATAAGTTTCTATGTCAGAAACAAGATCAGGGTTTTATGAAGAATCTCAGCGCACAGTCATCTCGACTAACAGCGAGTTAGAATTATCAGTAGAGAGCCTAAACTTGACAAAAAAACAAGGACAGACTTGTCGTGAGTACATAAAGGAGGATAGACACTAATAAAATCAGTTGCCTAGTATCCCAGAATATTCTCATTTAAATGAAAGAGCCAACCTTTCTGATTGTAGCCATAGATAGCTCGTAATCTCAGAACAAGAATCACCTTGATGGCGGCTACATATGCAACGTCGATAATACTCCAAGTAGCATTAGGCGGGGTAACCAGTGACTGTGATATTGGAACAATACTCACAAGCTGATTACCCACATAGACATCTGGCATCTAACCAGTTTAAAGCATGAGCATATAGCGGCAGGTGAGGCTATAAGTTGGACAATGATCATCTTACCCCTAAAACAACATCTGAATCAATATATAGCTGTCACTAAGCAGTCTCTAGTGACTTACGGCTTGAGTTACATGGGTATATACAAGGGGCAGGCAGCCGAGCAATTCGGTTCCCGAACCCTACCGGTGAGGTCGTCGTAGGGTCGGTATTACTAACCAAACCTRGAAGGTCTGATGGATTACTTAATGTCACGCTGGGAAATCAGCTTCATGCGATAAGCTGTGATCAATGAAATCCTTTTCGTGCCCGGCAGCCACTCTGTTGACCACCAGATATCTCCAATATACACCTCAACTTGACTATTGATGACCGAATCATCTTAATGCATGATCCCCAAGATCCCTGTCATTACTGAATCTCGTCAAATTGAGGTCAATTCAAACCTCACTCTATACACAACCAACAAACAGCCATTCATCCAGTCACCGGTGACCACTACGTCGAATGTGATCTATGTTGCAACAGTATCTGTTTGTCAAAAACGACCCATTCGCGTTCATTTATGTCTCATCAGAATTCGGTTTCTTGTATGAGAGGACAAAAAAGAAGAGCAACTTCTCTACCGGTCATCCTAACTCATGACCCGAATCTATCACCACTGCCCACTACCAACCCGATATGATACCTGCCGCCGAGTCTCTCCATTCAGGACCGTCATTTTTTAAGTCTTATGCTTCACTGATTTCCTCTGTGCTTCCACCTGCACTGTTATATCACCAAGCATTATACAGCCGACATCATCATTAAATGCACTATCCAACTTCTCACATCATAAGTCCGTTATCTATCCCTGCCAGGGCTATCCCATGAAGTGGGCGGCTGGTTCAATTTGGAAGACATATTTGATATCCGTACGAGGAACATGATACTCGTCACTTGAATGGGGTTATCTAACCTTCACGCAGCTTGAGATACTGTTGAAGAGTATGTCCGAGAAATTACAGCAATACCGTGGTCAGGTCAGTGCTCACTCGATGTCCGATTGACACAGAATGTGAAATTGACATTTTTGAAAGGCAAAACTCGTTAACAAACGACTCGATACAAGCATGAACAAAATTGGTGATTATAAGCGAATTCTCATGCAGCTTGGATCAAATAATGTCAGTCGACTCCAACAACTTATTTCTGTATCCCTCAATCGAGGGAGCAGCGCTCGTTCCATCGCCAATAAAATCACTCAGTCCATCAGGGGTCTCTATTCTCCTCATGTAGGATTCACTCAGAGAGATATTGATCTCGCATTTCTATGTAAATCCATTGGCGGTCCAAGACTACTTTTCACTTTTCAAAAAGCATTCGGCCTTGTATCAGAGCGGACACTTCGCCGGATGACACGAATTCCGAAAATATTTGCCTCCCTAGGAACTCCCTCTTCCTCCGACATTAATCACAACATTTCTGCATTCTTTGATCCATTAGTCAAACCGCTCCCAGAACCACTGGATCCTGGAGGAACACTACCAGGTCATGTTCTGATGTTTGACGATATTGCGCTTGAAAGTAAATGTCGCTACTGTTTTGACAGGCGGAGTGTGATGGGACTATGTAGGGAGCACTCGCATAATGTCAAGATGAACGTTACAGACTTCGAAGTGCTACAGAAGATCAAAGAAGCACTATCACTTGATGAGAAGGATGAGAAGCGAGTGTGTATAGGGAAAAATGCCACAGTGGTGGCAATTGCACCTTATGCACGTCGAGAGCATTATTTCCCAGTTCCCCTTATCTTATCTCCAACAGATGGGAAAGAGAAATGGGAGTCCCTTGCATCGTGGATCCGCATTCTTCTGGATGAATGGGCATTACATGAATTTGGTGAATCAAAATCTGGACCAGTATGGGCAATTGCAAGCGACGGAGATGCTACATTTCGTCGTGCCCATCACGCTATTTGCATGGAGAAATCTTTGGACCCGGAGAGCGACTTGGGAAAAATACTTTGTGGAATTCCAGGATTGAATGTCCAAGTCTCGCGTGAAGGGATAAGTGCCACTGCTGATCCGAAGCACATTTTTAAGAGTAAGCTACATATTGGTATTCTCTGCGCACTATGATTTACAATTTTGTTAAGGATTTGCTACCAATACACGGACGGAGTTCATGGTCCTTCAAGTCAAGATTCAAAACGAGGATGTTCTCAATGTGCTTGCACCGCTTCCACAGGTAGGACGAGAGGCTGCTGAACAATTGCTTGACCCGGTTGACAAGCAGAACGTACCAAAAGCTGTGTCACTAATCCAGCACTTAGCATCATTAAAGGATATCCCTGATCAGTCAAAGACACCAAGTGCTCAAATCCGACGTAGGGCCTTGGAATTCATTGGCCAATTTTTTGCATATTTCACTTTTCCATTCATCAAACCACATATGTCACTCGGAGATCAGCTCATCTCGCTCGCAACCTATGGTCACATTGCTGCAGCTTTATGGCTCGAAAGCCGAGGTCAATGCATGTCTAGTCAACTCTATGCTGATAGCCAAGCAGTTGTCAAGAATATCTTCTTCACTGTTGCTCGTTTGCAGGTTACAAATCCGAAGCATGAATTTTTCTTGATACACGAAGGATCAGATCGACTTGAAAAACTATTTGCTGACTGCCGGACTCTGGATCATGGCCGTAACTTTGATATCCGGCAACTAAGCGAGAAGATTGGGGTAGCTGCTCTCATTAATTCAACTTATGAGCGGAACTCAGACCTTGATCGTGGTCATCGGCGGCTCAACTTGGACAACACATTTGGGGTAGATCGTGTTAATCCAAAGTCCTGGAAAGGCAACGTAGTTGTTGGAAACGTCAAGCTTCGCGATGTTTGGTATCAAGGACAAGAGGCAGCAACAAAAGTGATCAGGGAATATCTTGGCGATGATATTGCCACAAAGCACGATTTCAAGAAGCTCTTCTCAAATCCTGATCATGATTTGCTCCGCCCAGAAGGGAAGGATAAATACATCGGATATTCAGAGACAAAAGACCAACTCAAAAATTCCCATTCAGTCCTTTCCCAGATTTCTCAATCCTCTCAGTCTCAGAATCATGCCCCTGCACTGAATCATCTGGTTCGGAAAGGTCCATCACTACCCGATTTTGATGCTACTATTGTGGATTCTGGGGATATTAGCGATGACGAAACTACTGAAGTCATGATAGAAGAGGAAGAAGAAGCTGCAGATAATTTTGAAGATCAGCTACCTGCTACATTTACTGAGCTCCTGGATGATGGAGGCCCTGACGAAACGAACTCAACACTCAAACCACGCCATACCATACCTGTCAAGGGGAAAGAAATTTCTATTGACTCTTTGGTATCTGCCTTGGCAACAAAACACTGGAAACGGGTCACTATGCGCACTCTGCGTGTTCAGGAACGTGCTCTTGAGCACCTTGTAGGCCCATCTCGAATTGGGTTTCTTGTCAATCCCGAGGATTATCAGAATGAGGCTGTGGTTAAAATTGGTGATCTTGTGGCATTCCCCGCTCGAGTTGCAAATAAGGTCTCGCTCGCTGTTCTTGAAGTCACAGGATTTCAGCATTCCGAATCACGCAAAGTGTCTGGGGCTCAAAGCTACGATGAACTTATAAAATATGGATCTCAAATTCATGTTCTCGGTCAAATCCTTCATCTCTCCTGCTCAGCAATCGCTCAAGATGGGTGGGAGTGGACTCGCAGATATGTACCTCTTCAGAACCAGACAAACATCTCATCGAAGGCACGTTATTCAATCAAGATTCCATCAATACTGATGCGACCTCTCAATCCGAGTATTGTGACCCAAACCTCTGCTGCATTACATGATCGTTTGAGGTGGCTGTTGAAGAACACTGACTTGAAAGACGCAATCCACAAACTCCAGATTTCTCTTGACCTTAATAATACGGACTCTATCCACCTATTCCATGCATTTCCTAATATTCCGAGCTCCCCCTACTTTCCATATTGCAATAACGCCGGTAATGCACCTCTCATATAAACTCAGCATTAATCTGCTAATATTTGGTGCTAGGTGAACCAACACTTGATTTGGAGCTCCCCAAGCATCTTAAATTCGGCCCTAGATTTCAAAATCGAAAGCTTGTCAATTGTTTCATGTGTGAAAAGGAGCTCGAGGTTCAAACAATGCGCAATCATGTGGGAGTTCATATTTTACGGGTCATGCGAGATCAGGAGGACCCCGATGTCAAACCTGGAAACGAGGTATGGACTATAATGATATTATAAGCTTTGTTCAACTCAATCATTGATTTGTATTCATTAGATTGGAGCCGAGCCTTGTGGGTTCTGTGGGCTTGATGGATGCTCTTTGCGACTCTCAGAGGCACCAACCGGGGGTTTGACCGTCACATCAAGTTGCATTTATCAGCCTCAAACCTGGAATATCAAGTCAGCTGCTCGCTCAACACCAGAATCTCCTTGCTCAAATGTGCCGATCTATTGCCATTTATGCCCGTCAACTATTACAGGTGAAAAGCGGGCCATATGGAAATATAACACTTCTATTCATGCTCTCATTCACCATCCACAACAACACCCTTCTATCCTGGATGTGTTGGTGCCTGCAGATTTACCTGGAGAGATGTTGGTTGCTTCACACATTTCTAAGGATGAGGAGAGATATATGGGAATTTTAGAACACAAAACTGCCTCATATCGTCACTAGTTTGCGGTGCCAGGTAGTGATGACCCAGTCCTACAAGAAGCAACTAAAGGCCAGAAAAGGAGTCGCAAGGCAATGGTTTCACAAGTAGAGCCACCCAAAACCAAGAAGAATAGGAGTTGAATGCTTAGCTGGCTGACTAGAATGTATTAAGGATGTAATCGATAGCTATATTGCAAGGCCGATAATTCCTATTCATGTGTTCATCAGGCACCTCGTCAGCGTCTGATCTGACGAGGCGCTGTGACCTGGTTGTGACTAAGGGTTTCTGACCTTCTATTTGCAGCTAGTGCTTCCGACCCTACAACGACCTCACTGGTAGGGTTTGGGAACTGAATTGCTTGGCTGCCTGCCCCTTGAACACACTGCTTCTGAGCCTTCTCAGGCTTCCCGGACTCCATCTCAATGCCGCTGAGCCCGTTGAGCCTACCAATATAGCATGATTACTCTATAAGAATATACACAAAATACTACTCAGGTATTCTTGAAGAATTTGGGTCAAAATATTGGATTTTTCTATTATAGTCAAGAAGCAGTCAAACTGTGGCATGCCCATTCAAGTCAACATGGCATTAATGTCTAAAGGCCTAATAATGAGGTTGTGAATAAGTGTATTAGAGAGTTTATAGGTCAGTGAATAGCTCCTAGAAGTCAGAAAGAGTAGGGATCAGTAGGGGAACTTCAAGGGAAGGGCTTCTAGCAAGGCATTCAATGGCTAAGGATTCAGGAATGGTGATATGAAGACAATTTCTCTAAACAAGAGGTGCCTCCATACATCATCCCAAAGATAAAATGACTGAAGTTAGAACTGGAAACAAATGCAACCAAGTGTTGTGGTTAGTTGTGGTAGCCAAGGTCAACCAACTGAGTCTGCAGATCCTGCACACATATACTGGCAAACTATCACAAGAAAACATCACTTTACATTGCTATATATCACA
>JANIEX010000555.1:0-27090 GCA_027627405.1 Leucocoprinus birnbaumii | reverse complement strand
GGACAATTAGACTTTGAAAGCTTCGCAGTTGCGTGATAAATAGAAAAAAAATTCGCGAGCGGCTATGGTACACAGATTTTCTATTTGTGCGGTAATGTACTACAGGTTTCTCATTGCAAACGGACTCATCCAAAGTCGCTTTGAGGGGACGGAGGCTGAAGGTGCTGGAATGGTGATCGTGATCGAGAGTCGGAAATGTCCGTGGCACAGATCGTGGCAGTTTCCATTTGTCACATATTTTGAATACTTCATCGACTTGCTATTACGGGTAGCGAGAGCGGTAAACTCGGTTATAATCGCTTGTCCTACAACAAGTTCTCCCCGTCCCTTCATCGCGCCTTTGACACGCTCTATCCGAGACTTACATCACTCAAATTGGTCCATGTCGCTGATATTCCGATCGATATTCTCTGCGATCTGCCGCCTACATTGACAGAATTCATCCTCCACGAGCCGAGCTGGGACTTCTCTAGCCTTCCCAGGTTCTACAAAGTACGCCAGAAAGCCTGTTAGCTGGAGCGTCTTTGTTTGGTCGTTGAAAACACTACCGCCGCTCTAGTGCTGTACAAGCTGATCGATGAATAGGCTGGGACTGGAATCAGCCATCTTCAAGAAGTACATCTGGATTTGATGAAGAGCACCGACCACTCCTGTAGCTGGGAATTGTTGGAGTATACGCGAAAAACCTTGCGGCATCTGGAGTTTACGCCTTCGGATTCAGGTCGGTCTCTAAGCAATGCCCATTATCCGAAAAGGTGTTATAACGAGATCAGTCATCACAGGTGCCGCCCGTGAAGACATTTAATTCGATGAATTCGAGAGGCTTGAGTCCGCTAGTGTCACACTGCCTGTCGTCCTCTATGGCAATCATTTTGTGCAAAAAATATGGCAGAGGGCTCAAAAACTGAACCTTCAAATGATGCATGATTTTCTGAACTTCGACCTTCATCTGCTTCCATTTCTGAATTTTGAGATAAAAATATGAACTATTCTGACGTTTTATCTCTAAGATATCTGATTGTATAATCTTATAGTCCGGAGCAATTCATACAGGAGAGTAAGTGCATTATCCAAGAACCCGAAAGCGTTTATGATCTGTAGCCAATGAAAGGCCACCATCGGGTGCTGGATATGGCGCCTTAGGGCTTTATGGAGAGAGGAATAGCCGTCAGATAATACCAGAGTGAGGTTTGGACTTGAGCTAGGATAGAATCAGAGAGGACGTTCGCATTTCCACGAAAATTTCTTCTGAAGTTCAGAAATTTGAGAAAGGGGTTTCCATAGTTCAACTTTTGATCGTACTCTCAACTCAAAGTTCAGGTAATTCAGCGAAGAAATGGGCCAAGTTCACCCGAAATATTTTTTGCACAAAATAACGCCCATAAGAATTGCCCGTATACCTTTCACGTTCCATGATACATTTTGAAACCCCCTCTAAGCCCATCTCAGTTCCGAATGCGAATGTAAATTCTGATTCAGAACTCACGACATTGCCTGATCCTCAGCATCTTTCGCCCTTGTAACCTTGGGAGATTGTACTTCAAGGCCTCCGCGAACCTCACCATATGACACTCTACCGCTGACACGGGTAAAACTAGGTCGATGTCAACCCTCCCCAAGTTTGGGAAAAGTTGAACCTTTCCCAGAAGTCCGTCTACGGACAACCAGCAGATAAACCCGTCGTCGGTGCTCAGCATTCCCAGCTCCGCATGTGATAAACTCTCCTCGACAAAAGTGATCAGAAGGTTCAGGTGAATAGCCTTCATGGTCAATCTAGAAGAGCCTTGAGACAGATCACGCAATACGTGATCACTTAGCCAGTACACACTATCAGCCATGTGATCAAACATCTCTGGTCCGTGGTAGAGGACTATGGGCGTTATTTTGTGCAAAAAATATTTCGGGTGAACTTGGCCCATTTCTTCGCTGAATTACCTGAACTTTGAGTTGAGAGTACGATCAAAAGTTGAACTATGGAAACCCCTTTCTCAAATTTCTGAACTTCAGAAGAAATTTTCGTGGAAATGCGAACGTCCTCTCTGATTCTATCCTAGCTCAAGTCCAAACCTCACTCTGGTATTATCTGACGGCTATTCCTCTCTCCATAAAGCCCTAAGGCGCCATATCCAGCACCCGATGGTGGCCTTTCATTGGCTACAGATCATAAACGCCCTTTCGGGGTTCTTGGATAATGCACTTACTCTCCTGTATGAATTGCTCCGGACTATAAGATTATACAATCAGATATCTTAGAGATAAAACGTCAGAATAGTTCATATTTTTATCTCAAAATTCAGAAATGGAAGCAGATGAAGGTCGAAGTTCAGAAAATCATGCATCATTTGAAGGTTCAGTTTTTGAGCCCTCTGCCATATTTTTTGCACAAAATGATTGCCATAAATTCTCTATGGTAATCTTCTACCAAGCAGTCTGCTGCTGATCTTCAGAGATACCGCTCAGCACTGTTATTTTGGTTTACGCGTCGTTTAAAACATTGACTGACACTAGCCCGATTATCCTTCCTACGGCTTTACCCGTACCTAGCCGATTAAGATTATCGAGATAATCGAGATAATCTAAACAAAGTAGATTGTCTCGGTATCCCTTATGAGTACGATTATCCTGATTACCTGGCTAAGCACGATAATTTTCTCCGTGGCCCGAGTCCCAAATGAGCATAGTAGCTATCTAGACTATCTGGATTAGCATGATCATCCAGATTATCCGGATAGGCAAGATAATCCTAGATATCCATGCCATTCGTTCATAGAATTATAAGAGTACTCGTCATCATAGACCGACTCGTATGATACGAATTTCATTCGAGATATGCTAGTTACTCTCCTATATGAAACGCTGTAACCAGTACACACCACACCCTCACTTCTTTCTACCTCGCTTAACAGTACCCCCCGACTGACCAGAAGTTTTCGAACGTTTTTTACCTGCACTAAGTGTGACCTCGGACTCGGAATCCCTCGACAAATCCGGAACAACATCCGGCTCCAAGTCGCTTGATACTGGCTTAAGAACATATCGATCATCAAGTGGCCTCCTGTTAAACGGCTTAAGTATTACCATTAGTCGGATAGATTCATGCTTACTTCACCGCCGTCTTTGAACCCTTCGGTACGACTAGGGTTGGTCCCCTTTCTACCGGTCTAACCTCCCGAGTCGGGTGTTCCCTGGGTGGGAGCATATTTACTTTCTTTGTACGCTGTCGCTTTGAAGGTTGCTGCTTCTCATGAGGCTCTGGAACTTCTCCAATCTGGGCTATCCTCAGAGATCGTTATATGATAGAGTTCGGAGAAAACCCACGGTAATAGTTGACGAGATAGGGGGCAGAATTAAGCTGTCAGAGTCAGGTTGAGGCGAAGCGAGATCTGAGTCCCCGGGCTTAGTCATGGGAATATGGGAGGCCTTTGCAATAGTGGTGACCGCAACGTGTCGTTCGGATACATTATTTCGTGTGAAGGGGATGTTGGATTAACTACTTACCTCACTACCGGCGCTGCTGGCAAAGTCAGGAGGTGGATTTGTACCCAATACCTCTGGTACGTCATCAGGAGAGCTGATGGCTGTACTAGCTGGGCCTGAAGAGCTATTCAAAGCCCCAGGAGAAGTCGATAGTGGGTTATCTGCCCGAGAGCTAATACAACGTTACAATCACCTTATCCCTTTATTGAACGATAGACTCACCTTGAAGAGGCTGGTTCCCGGAATTGCAACAAGTCTGGTATACGATAGAGCATTTCTGCAACCTTGGGAACATCGTCGCGATGCATGGAAGTTGGATTCAGATTTTGTATCTTATCTAGTTCGGCATGTCCTATTAGATATACCTTCCTCCCCGAAGGACTCTCCAGTGCCTTCCAAGGGACCGTTGCTTCGATCCGAGATGAATGGCTATCAACTGTTCTCGGAGTAACCTCGCATCTGTAAGTTGACTGATAAAATGAACATACCCCAAAGCAGTTGTATATAATGAGAAATGAGCTGTTGCAAATCTAACACTGAAAAGCGTTCTGGATCGAACTCGACTACAGAAGGGGTTCCTTTTGCTGAGGTCGAAACATATGAGAGTATGGTTTCTGAAGCCTGGTCGTGGTGATGTTCTGTGATTCGTAATAAATAATCGTCGTGTCGAATAGGAAAATAAATACTCGCTAGGTAATAGAACGGTTGCTATCTTGTCCATCTCCTCCGTCATTAGACTATCATATTTTCTTAAGAAAGGATAGGTTGTGTCTTGATAATCCGGAATGTTACTGACAAAAAACCTGGATTCCTCTGTTTAGTGAAGATGAGACTTAAAGCTGAGTGGGCTAACCGTTGAATGTAGATATCATCTTTTTCATCGCGAAATGCTGTCGACAAAAAGAGAACAGCATCACCATAATTCTTCTTCTTCCACCCCAACAACCCGGAAAGCACTTTGTGAGCCACGTGAGGGAGGTGTTTTTGAAGCCTGGATCGTAGCGGTTCAGAGATGAGCGATACGGATGGAGCCAGCACCTACTTGAGTACCTCCTCTTTCGACGGCGCTTCGTGAGCACTCGCTGCAGCGCTAGCTATGGCCCGGTAGTATTCCCGGCTTTCTTCGTCTAGATTCTCAATGACCTCCGAGACTGCCGTGTTCCATTGGGTCATGTATTCAGACCTCGAGAGATTTTGTTCACTGGTCCGAATGGACATCAGTTTCTGGATCGCTTCCTTTTCGTGATCCACGACGACGTCGCGAAAGCTCTGCACGCGAAATGACGGTAGGCGTTCTTCTTCATGGGAAGAAGATCTTTCAAAAGACGAGTCATCATCATGATGATCGACCGAGTCGTCGTTCTTTGCGGTGGATAAGGTGTACTGTGGACCTTGTTTACGAAGGTTCTTCACGGCTTCCTTTACGGGATCTGTGTGATTCTTGAACCAATTATAGATTTTCTTCGAGCCCATTAGTGAATCGCATTTACAAGTCAATAAACGAAACATACTTGTTGGTCACCAGAGTCTGGGTTTTTCCCGAAGCGAGCGAAGTACTTGCCTCGGAAAGTTGTTCGAGTCCATCTAGAGAGGTTGAAGATAGGATCGTTTTCTCGACGCCTGATGAGTTCATCTTTGAATTCGCTGAGAAATTCTATTTCTGTCTCAGGGAGTCCATCTCCTGGCGCCATTGGTGACAGTTATGGGTGGAGAGAGAAGGTAGCTGACGATTGGGGAACACAAAGAGTTCTGAGCAAGCAGTGAGTTTGGGAAGAGACTTGAGAACGACCAGAGAGTAATAGAATTTCTTTACCAAACTCCGCAGTTTTCTCATACACCCCCCACTCTTGGAGCGCACGTCCATTCTAGGCTATTTGAAAATCGTAGATTGTTTTGTGTCTGTGCTAGCGGACAGGTCGAGATATCAATCTTCCCTGCACTCGATTATCTTGCAAAAATCTGAGGTGAAACTTTACTTTAACCACCGCCGACGATTGCCGGCCGTATCTGAAGGGAGTAATCGATGCATCATGCTAAGGAGTGTATTCTTTTGCGGAAGCTTTAGGGGATCTTGATAGGTGATCCAAGCCATCCAAGCCATCTCATTCGAGATTGCTCCGAGTCGGCCTATGCGCTGCAGTTTCGGGTTGAGAATAGCTATCGAACAGTAGCGGTTCCTCTACCGGGGATGTTAGCACATCTGCTTTTTCATTCACAGCACCATACCTATCCTGAAACTCTAGTCCGATCTTGCTCGCGTACTTTCAAGTGGGTCGTTTTGAATTTCTTGGACCTACTTTTGTGAGATAATGATGCAGCGAAACCGGACACGTAACCAGGATCATCAGATAGAATGGAGGGTAGGTCCTCGCCTAAGACGGAGATAATTTTTTGCTCGGGTAACTTTCGCGTGTAGATAATTTGAAATTGCTAGGACCTACTTTTTCTAGAAATAAATCCAGCCGAGAAAAGTCAGTAACCAGGAACAGCAGGAGAAATGGACTCGGGTATCTCTCGCGTAGTTGTAGTGGATAATTTCAAATTCCTTGGACCTACTTCTTCAAGAAATAAATCCAGCCGAGCAGAGTGAGCAACCAGGAACAGCAGGTGAAATGGAAGTCCTCGCCTAAGAAGAAAATTTCTAGTAAATACCTGATGCCAAAATCTCTACTTGCCGAGCATTAATCGTAGAAAAAAAGGTATTGTGTCCTAGATTCAGGGCCTGTTCGGAAGCCGTGCGGTTATGATACAGATGCTGTTGAACAGGGCCTTTTTAGACTGGAATCCTAAAGAATCCCAACATGGCCTAGGATCTTTGCCGAGACCAATAAGACTGATCAGCGTCTTCACGATAGGGAGAGTTGAACTATCTGGGGAGCAAGGGAGCGCGGCTTAACTATAATGCAACTAAGCTTGAAGGCCACACAACCCACGACGAGTGGAAACGGGCGAGGACTCGGAGAGGCACTCGAAATGAGATGTGGTAGAGTAGATCGATATATTTGGAATGAAGTTGATTCAGATAAATCAAGACAAGAGAAGTAGATGTTGACTGCGGTATAGGCTAAGCTTAGACAATATGCTTGACATTGAAATGAGATAGATTGAGACGAGGAGTAAATTAACTCAAGGAGTCATGGATACTGTAAAATACAGATAATATAAAGCGACTTTATGACTTAACGTTCAATGGAAACCGCGAGGTATCCATCGGACGACGATACAAGTTAGAGATAGATGACGAGGGGTAAAATATCGGAGGCTCTTAATAACGGAATAAATAGATGATAGAAAGATCCTAATTTCATGGTAAAACGATCGAAGATTGCTGCAACGAGCTTGGAAGGACAAGGTCTCTTTACTAGTCTTTAGCAATCTGGAGCGATGCCGAAACAAATGTTATTGAGAGCCCTTACTCATTTGCCGGCTGATTACAGAATACTTCATCTAACCAGGCATCCAGCTATAGTTTGGCATCGCCAAATATCTGGCGTGAAGACGGTTTCATTTCTACGACTCTCGGTTAAAAGCATAGGTAAAAGCTGAGACGAGGAGACATATCTCACCTGAAAACAACTGTCGTTTCAGCCTGCAGCATCCCGCGCTTGGCCTTCCTTTTATCCTCGGCACATAACATTCCGCCAGTGCATGTATGTTCTTCGGCGGTGCTCTCACAAAGTATGTAATTCAAGTTTTTATCTTAACAGAAACGTACTATGCTCGGAAGGTGTCTCCGTTCGTTTCACTCCAAATACCTCAAGCCTCAAGGCTTGCGTCAGAGGTGCAGATTCGGTTTCTGGGTTTAAGGTTTTCAAGGCGTACACATATACATTGAGCCCTCTAGACTCAACAACGACGCTGAGATTCACCTCCTCGCTCAATTCCTGGGTATAAATATCGTATTGAAGGGACAAGGCTTTTATCCACTGTTCTGCGGGTTTGAGGCATATGCTTCGCGGCGTGTACTAAACCCAATCAGCTTGAGGGTCCTTTCATCGGATTTTCTGCATACTTGAGTAACTACATGTAAATCATATATTTCTTGTCAAACTGATAACGCGGGACGAGGGGTATTATTGAAGATCTCTCCAGAACAGAATAAAAATACGGCGTTTTCACTGACTATGCTACAGAGTCCACCGTCCATCAGAGGTTCTCTATACAAACAGTTTCTGCACGTACTGGCAACGAAACGATTTTCTGCTTTATAGTTTCGAGAGGCACTTGTACAGACAACGCTTTCAGAATTTATCAGAAACCAATTTCGTCGACTCACGATACTTTGACTAAGCTTTCGATGGTGATAGGTATAGTACGATAAATAAAAGAGTTATAACCAATGGTACAGCTAACGAATCTGACAAAGGAATCAAAGGAGCTGGTGAGATAAGGTGCTATCTACATTGTATGTCCCTTCCGCTTCTTTGACGGCCTGACATCAACGCCGTCTGAGTCTTCGTCGGGCCATTGAAACCTATCAGCAACCTTAGCCACTCTTGTCCTAGCAGGACCTCTTCCAACTCCTATCGGGCGAGCTTCTGTGGGACCCTCACCCTGTCGTTCATCGGCAAGTCTTCTTCCTTCTGCCCGTAAGAGAACTAAGGTAACGGCAGATCGGGCGGGCAAGGGGCTGAGAAGTGTGGCACTCCCACGCAAGACATCAACATATTGATCCAGATTTCGGCAGTCACTGACGTCCATTTTGCTCGGTTTTGTGATGTAGAAAGGATTGTGGCAGCCAGCAGCCGGAAATAATGCGAATGTATGCATTGGTTTGAAATCGTGGGTGAAGATGTCATAAACGTCTTGCTTCTCCCATGGAAACGAGGTCGCACGGATGAAGTCGGCAACTTTGTCGAACTGCAACACCTTGCTGCAATAGGGAAGCTTGTAGTTGATTTCCACCGGATCCATGCCTGCCTAATCACAAACATTTCGGTTGTGTTGCAGAAATCATCGGATGAATTTGACTCACCTCGACGTAGGCCAGGATTCTCTGCCATTTGCCTTTTGGGCGTTGGGGAGGTGTATTGCCTGTCTCGCCATCTACCTCGTTATCCGACCCAACAGCTGACGGGGTAGAAGCTGCGTCTGAATCCGTCATCTGTGAGCGAGAGCGAACTAATGAAGACTGAACCTCGTCCGATGAAGAGGTGCCTGGGGAATGATGATCGCTCGCAGATAGAAAAACCATAATGATGAGTGAGAAACCCGGCCCATTTCCACGTTACTATATACTTTTTGCCAGCTGCACGATCGAGACCCTCGATCATCTGCTTGCTGGCGCACGTCTGGATCTATTTGTAAGGATTAAAGTTAAATCCATGGTGTTTCTTTCATCCGGTCGCTCAAGGTCTGCGTAAGTTTGTCTCGCTTAACAATGGGATGTTAATCTACCCTGGGATCTCTATAATAGATCATCTAAGGTTTCTGTTCATTCCCTTTTACAGCAGTCAACTTTCTGCGTGGACATCTGCATGTCGTACAGGCTATGATTACCGGTAGCTTGTCAGCGATTGTGCTCTAACCATTGTACAACCTCAATGGATTGATTTAGTTTCGAAGACTAAAGCTAAATTGACGAATTTAATCTGTTAGTCGCTAATGTAGTTACAATAGCAACAATTCTGACAGGCGAAACTCTCAAAGAGAGCGAACTCGTTACACGATAATCAAGTGGTGGTCAGATGGGATGGTCCTGGTTGAGCCATGTTTGTCCGATCGGATATCGGAGCACCTTCGACCTGTGCATGAAGTCAGGCCAACAAATACTAAAAATCAAACAATCCCCTGAATGCTAGCTAACCTGGGAGAGCACGACTGTTTGAGTATTAATCCCATCGGATGGCATGTCTCCGGCCTGGACAAGAAATCGGGTCAATGAACGTTGGTAATCAAATAACCCCCAGAGTCCAAGCTGACCTTGGAGGCCGTTACCATTTGTGTGCTAATTACACCGGACAGAGTGTCCTTGCCCTTGTGATGAGGTCAGACCAATGAAAAACCACAGTGATAGTGACTAGCTGACCTTAGAGACCGTCGCCTTTTGAGTGATTATCTCATCGGGTAAAGTGCCTTTGTCCTGGAGATAAAGTCCGAGATGAGGTCCGATGGTGAACATCGATATGAAAGGTTTTCTATCAACTCACCTTCGGTATAGTCACTTTGTGAAATTCTTGATCCAAGATCTCAATAATTTCACCTGTATTTGCAGAGTTCGCACGAGCCGACTTCGGCCGAGACTATAAAAGTACGAGAGTTATATCGTGACTGCTACGTTTATTCAAAGGCTGACCGACCTTTTTAATAGTTGTTCCGTTCTTTTCGTTATCCGAGATCTCGATAATCTCGCCTGAAGTCTCGATACTCCCGCCAATCATGTCAAGCTAAGACAGTGCGTTCAGCATGTCAACCGAGTCAGAATATCAACTTTGATCCCTCACCTTTGAGTTCTTGTTACTCATGCGCATCCTTTTTCGCACTGAACCGTCCTTTGTCGCCTATTGCCAAGAGGTATTTTAGTTGTTAATCTCGCCGCCTTTACGAAATTACCTACCATTCCACTTACCGATGTATTATTAGGTGTGCCTGCCCTCTTCCTGTTGTCCACCTTTTCGTGAGTATCGGACTCCGAGTTACGCTCGTAATTATGAGTATTGACAGTGAGATTGAAATTCAAAGTCTGAATATTCAGCAATGGAGTTTTGTCAGCGGTCTTCTCATTTTCTTTCTCGGAAGCAGTAGTCGGCAGTGGTGAAGAAGGAGGAGGCGGTGGAGTTGAGGGCGAAAGCGCCGAGTCTTCTGGTCCCAAAATGCTCTTCAAGGCGTCGAAGAAGCCTCCCCCAAGCTCGCGCATGTATTTCTGGATCTGAGGACAATCCGCGTCGTTGAGGAAGTCCCTTTTGATCAGAAAGTAGGGATAGGGTGTGTCCCATCGTACCCGGGAAACGTCATAGATGGAACGAGAATGAACACCGACAAATCCTCCAATTGCACGATCAAAAATCTTGTATTGAACAAGAGGAAAGCCAGAGCGCTCCAAGAATACGGGATTGCTCCAAAATGAGAAGATATTGTGCTGAACTGGAAAATCAAAAACCGCAGGTAGTGCGTTTTTCTAAATGAATGTTTCAAGCACGAATTCCAACTCATTGGATGCAGGAACGACTCACGTCCATGTAAACAAGAGCTCGAAAAATATATCCTTCTGTCGTCACAGGCTGTGACTGATCACTCAGGATACTGGCAGGCGTGATAGTAGCTGGGCTTTGAACGGTCGACATGGGGAACACTCTAACGCAAAACACTCCCATTCAAGTGTTTAAATCCTCATGGCGAGCTATACTTGCGAACACACTTCCCAGATCGCGATTGAGATCGCAGTTAAGTTAGTCATATCTTGCTCCGTTTAGGTACATCAATCCATCGTTTAGATGGATCTCAAGATCTGAGGGATATTGGGGTATCCTGGAGGTTAAAATTCCTGGCAAAGTGGCACTGTATTGTCACTGCTACCTCTACTTTGGCTCGAATGTTAGGCCAGAGTATTGTTGCTCTGCGTCGCGAAGTTACCAAAGAGCTTGAGCAATTCCTGCTCCGGATTGTTGGTCCTGCTCCGCTCGACGATGCACAACAATGTCCTCATGGGTATCCACCTCTATCCTTCTGTATGGATATCGATAAGGACGAACTCAAAAATGCTGGTAGGTGGTATCAGTATGTAAGTCAGCTTTTGTCTTCTATTCGCAACGTAGAGTCCTGATTTTAAGCTCATAGTGTCCACATTGTGACGAGTTCTTTTGGGCGACACCAGCCATTAATTTTGATCGTCTAGCAGCTCAGGACGACGAATTCAAGGCATTAAGGGCTCGGTGGATTTCTTCGCGCCCTATCAAACGCTCCAGGCGGATGATAGTAGACCCTCCGTCATCTCCCCAGTCGCCGTCGAAAAGATCGCATTCGTCAAGGATTTACTCGGCACCCACGGTTTCACCGCCCCGTCGCACTCGAGGCTCAAGGGCCAGAAGATATCAAGATGATCCTGTTACTATCACCTATGACCAGGTTCACGCCTCGCCTGGCATGGTTCATCTGATCTTCTGGAAAAAGGTATGAAGATGTGGCCAACTCCCAGTGCAATGTATAATGACCCGCTACATTTGCAGGACTCTCAGCCTCCTTGCGAGATTAGTATCCCACATGTCGCAGGAGAAGAATTATGCCTCTCAGACCACAAAGTTCGCCTTGGGGAGTACGGCATAGAATACGGTGAATCATTGGAGTACTGGCACCCTATCAGCAAGCTTTGGCAGGTAGCCAAATGGAACCAGCGCCGGCTATGCAATACAAGTACATACATGCTTTTTCGTTTTAGGGGGGTAAAGGAGATGCATAGTTTTTCCCAGTTTACTTAGGGTTCCCCTGACATCTATTCTATTGCGATGTATTTGTCCAACTGGAGTCAACTACTGTGGCGCCTGTCGTTCACAATACGGAACCCTCAGGTACACTGGCTAATGGGCGCCCGCATGAAAATCCATGAAAATCCAGAGAAGTAAAGGAGCGATATTCGGAAGAGGAGGTGGGACTTTGGAAGGGTCGTACAATACTGGAAGGTCATGGAAGTCTGACTATGGAACTATTACAGGTGCCGCAGTAACTGAACAACAGCTTCATCCAAGCATTCTGGCACTCAGTTCAACGTTGGTAGCTGATCATCAGACTGATCGGCGTTATGTCATGGTCCCATGGGTGAAACTGGCTGATCCGGGTTATCGGGATAATTCCTAGCATAGCCGTCCCACCACTTAGTCGACGTTGGTCGGTCAGCAGATGATGATCTTTTTGATCCGGGTGGCATCAGAGCTTCTGTCTCCTAGGAAATAGGCCATCCCCCTGCGGTAATTCCAGAGGATACCAGCGATGTCGAGGCTAGATTACTATGTACCAGCCACAGCCAGCCTTAGGATCGGCATCCACACCGCTCGAATTTGGTCTTCAGTAGAGCCAAACCTTTGTAACTCGTACCACGAGACTGGAATCGAACCTTCCCAGTAGTAGTCAGTCGGAACGAGAGCTGATAGCTCCCTAGACATGCAACACTGATCAAGGGTCGACATACAGTCAATAGTAAATCGACTCACTAGAATATACCGATACTCTTGAGTGGAAATTTTTGTTCGTAGATCTCTGGTCATTCTCACTTCACGAATCACTCGAAGCTGTCGACTTAATGTGTTGTGGCGTTTGGGCAACACTTGGGATGTATCGATTGCTTTAATCACACAGGCTGCAGTATTTGCCCACCTATGGGGTTCCCTAAAATGACCCGGATTCCTAGCAGCAGAATGGCATCTTGAGATTTGATTCGAAGGATCTTCTCGGGAAGAGTAGTGAAACTGATCACACACACTGAGGATTCAATTAGTCGAGATTAGTCTCACGAGCAAATAAACAGTACAGAGCACGCAACTCACTCTCAGGGCTAGGCACATGCATAAGTATTGCCATATGATTTGGAATGGAAGTTGCGGATTTTACAACGATGAAACAGTAACTGCGTGATAATGAAAGTCGTAACGAGGAGCTTGTACTCTGGCACCAACGAAATATCGGAGATCGATGCGAAAGCTCCAAATGGTGCTCCGAACTTCAAGAATTCGGCAATGAGGGGGGTGCAAGCTTTAACTGAATTCTTCAGTACGGTGGCCGTTGAATATATCATTTGTAGAAATCATTGCATACGCATGGACTTTCGTTCCGGTCGACAGCGCTTATTTATGGAGACATACTTAAGATCTAAGCTTGGCTACGACCAAGCGTCTCATCAGATATTCTTCATTTAATACTCAATTCCACATCTCTACGGCGCTCCATGACGGTAAGAGAAAGATTTTGTGATTAGATTCGAGATCTGTGAGCGGTTAGCTGTTTAGGGCTGGCATATACCCTGATGGCATATGTCATCAGCTGAATCAGCGCTTTGGTGGTCCGCACGGCTAGGAACATGGGTTTGGGCCCTGGCTGCACGGATCAGCACCTCCTCGGTCCGCACGGCCAGACATCTAGAGGCCTGGGCCATGCCTGCAGGTTCCCAGGTCCGCACCGTCAAAGGAACCTGCAAGCCCATCTCACGTGATGTAAAAGTCCCTGCCCTAAATCCAGCCCCAGGGAAAGATCTCGCATCAATTCATGAGTGCTTTCTTTCTGCTATCATATCTACAAGTGAACTTTGAGTAGATAGAACATTTCAATTGTGATTAAACCTTCATTTCAACATCTAAGCACATTAGCATCTACTCAGAAAGCTCGAATTGTGAATAAAATACTCCTGACATGGCGCCTGAGGTATGGAAAGCATAGTGTAAGGAACCGAAAGTACTAAATTGTTCGTGGCTCAATGGAGGTGTCTATCGTCGATCGGAACCTCCACGAAGTGCATACACTGCTCCTGGAATCTCCGGTCGTCTCTATGTCGAGGCTCGATCCAGAAACAACGTTGTCACTCTTTTCAAGCCTATTCGAGGTGTTCGGTGGTGGGAGGTTAAAGTCGTTGCTCGTGCGGATGCTATGAAGCTCTTAAATCAACGTCCTGCAGTCTACATGCCCAGGCCCGGCACATGGATTCGTTTGAAAGACTGGCCATTCAGAAATGACCTTGCCTTCGTTCAAGAGGTTCTGCGGAGAGATACGCTTCGGGTCACAGTCGTTCCTCGCCTCCAGTATTATAAGCCTTCTGATTTAGCGCGATCGAGAAAGCGCCCGACAGCCAAGCCATTCAATCCAAGTAAAGCTCGCGCAATATCGGGACCTTCGAGCGTGGTAACTACAGGCTCTGGTCTTAGCGCAAAATACTGTTACTTTGACATCCGCTACATGTTCGAGCCTCCTCATGACTCGTATACTTCCTATGATTCTTCCGGCTTCCAAGACCTTGTTGTGGACAGTGCCGGGTATTTAGCTATTGACATTTACCCCCAGCTTTCAGAAATAACTCCTTTCATGACCTGCGTTTCCATACCACACACAGTAAAACTGACTGCATGTACGACTGGCAGAGAATCGGCGACTCAAGAATGGTGATCGAGTCCTCATCATTTCCACCCCCCGGAATATCAACACTGCCGACGAGAGACATGTCGGGCGTAGTGGGGTTATCGAGGGCATTGCGAATTCCTATGCCTATGTACATCTTCTTGACATTGACTCAGGCCTATTGGAGTCTGTTCAGGTCCCCCTGGGCTTGGTTTGGCGCCACTACAAGATTGGAGACTATCTCAGGGTGCACACTGGAAGTCTTGAAGAACGGGTTGGTTGGGTGACAAACATCAACGACGCAGAGGATCAAATTACCATCTATGACCCTAAGAGTCGGGTAGGTACTCCGCACCCGTATTGACCGGGCTCTTGTCTCTAACGCAGTATAAAAGTGTTATACTGAAGTCCTCACCTCGTTGACCGAGTTTGCCGAGATAGACTGTCGATTGGGTCAAAACCCGCATCGTGAATTCATTGATATGAGCAAATTCGAGCTCTCTGACTACGAAAACCTTCCGATTACTGTGCTGAAAGGCCCATTCAAGGGTCAATCTGGGACAGTGAAGACCATCTCCCTGCTTTTGAAAGCTAAAGTTGAGCTACGAGGCTCACATTCCTCCTCGAGAAATCAGCTTGAAGAGCTGAACATTGGAGACCTCGCCTTTGAATTGTGAGTACTAATTACCTTTGACTTTCTTAAGCCTTATCTGTTTAAATAACTCTAGTGATCTTTACAAATGGTATCGACTACGGGTTAAAACCGCGGGACACATTCATACGGCACCAGACGTTCAGCTAGAGGCCGTTCATGGGATTCCCGCCTCGTGTTCTATGCTAGCCACCATCCCCGAAAAGAAGAGGCTACAAACTCCCGAGCCCGATCCAAGTTCATTGCTTGAGACGGGGCCGTGGTCTCCGAACTCGTCAGCACCAGCAATACCGGAGGGTGTAGTCCGTAAGTATTCTGGATTTCCTACGAGTTTGTCGTTTGACTTCACCAACAGCGAAAACACATTGGCTGATGAAGTTGCCACATATCAATACATTTCGGACACTGAAGCTCTCGATTCAAAGTTTCGGCATATACGAGAATGGAAAGTGGGACGGATCAATCGGGTTCTACAAGGGCCTCAGTGGAAGCCAAGTTAAGTTTTTCTCGCAAGAATCTGGGCTCCTTTTGGTCCCCTTTTTTTACGCCAATCCTGTTCACCCGACAATGGCTCCTCAAAACGCTCACTGCCTGGCTGAAGGGCCCGACCTCGGTAGGAGATTCAGGATAAAAAAGGTTGGGAAACAACAGTGCGAGGTGATACCATTTCATGGGGGCAAATCCGCAAATACTCGACAGATTGCGACTTCGGATCTTGCTGTGATTGGTTGATAGAAATTATATCTGTTTTATGGTCAATTCTACGTGTCATTTCTTAAATTCCATGAGCCCAAGCTCCACACCCAACGCAGGTGGCACCTTACAGTATAATGGTCTGGGTGACATCATCTGACGGTGACAGTTCTCTCTCAATCGTTTGATTTCTGAACAGTTAGACAGACTGAAACATTTTCTTTCAACGTATATTTGTCGCCATTTTATCACTTCCCAAGCTACCTAAGGACAAGGGGGTGAAGTACAGATATATCTCAGGCGCCACTGTACGTGGGTCATTGCAAAAACCATGTAGTTGGTCGCTTCCGTCTTCCTCTTTTCCTCCCTCCCCAACGAGTCCATAAAACATCCCACGTTCACACCACCCCACGTTATTTTCCCCACTAACTCAAGCCCTCTCGCTCTTCTCCATCTCCCACAGCAACCATCAGCACAGATAGAATCCTCTTCGCTCAAAGAACCGAATAAAAACCGAAGTGAAATTCCTTCGTATCGTTTAGTTTCACTTGCATTTGGTACAAAGATGCCGTGTGTCGTTAAATCTCTGTCCAGCATCCTCGGGTATAGACAGAATAAATGGGTAGACGATATCGCATTCATTTGGTGAGTAAATGGTGCATCCGTCAGCGGAAAAACTGCCGACTTCGTCCGGCTCTGAGACACTGTAATTCGCAATCCCTACCGGTTCAATGTCAGCGACGAAATAGGAGATCAACAATTCAGACCGACCTGCTTTTCCAACACAAATATATTTAATACCGACTTATAATTCGAGCGTACACTTTCCCCCGCAATTACTGTGTATTCCAAATCGTGCAGCAAGAACCCCGCGAAGGCCGTCGCCATATGGCTCGGTGCTAGAATATTGATGTCACCAGCTTTCCAGTCCGGTTTGAACAGATAAGGGGCAAGAGCATAAAGCGCTGTAGATCCGCTGATAAGCGATTGCGTCTTATGTAGCATGTCAAAGAAAACCCCAATCTTTTCGCCGACATACGGAGTGATAACACGTCGGATACGGCGAGATATAACTGCCTGTACAAGCTCCCGAGTGAAGCCACTGGCACGTAGCAACTTGCACTGAGCTTCGAAGTCGCACAAGTCAATTATAGTCTCGAATATGTCTACAACAGACAGACACGATGAAGCTCGAGAGTACGCCATCGAAGGAAGGGGGACGGGCTGCACTTGGAAGGGGCACCTCGGCTGCTGCATCAGCTTAAGTACAGCTGCCCTTGGACAACATAGTGTCAATTTACTATCGAGGTATGGTTAGCATAAGGGGCAATACGCGGTGCCACACTTGATGTGATCTGTTCGCTTATGAACTTCGTTACTGCATGTCAAAGGTCATCCACACGGCTAATTTCGTCATCTACTACTTCCATACCAATGATGATCTGGCTACACATCTGCCGGTAATGACACATATCAAAAAGCTCCTCTCACCAGCGCTTTAACGACGCCGCATATGACTTAAGGGCGTTCATCACTTCCTCGATATCTTCCTCCGACAGTCCGATAACGCGGTAATCCTCCGACACCTTGATCACCAGAATATTCCCACTGAGGCAGAGCTTTCCTTCACCTATGTCATTGAGGATTGGATTCTCCGGCATTAGACGTAATGTCTCCTGAATGGCCAGTATTAGCATTGGTATAAGTCGGTTAAGAGAAGATATATGCAGACCAGATATCGGTTCCTAACAACAATGAGCTCCGATGTAATCAAGGTCCACGAAGTTGAGGGGTCGCGAACTTGGTATACCTCAGGCTGATCATGTACATCAAGCCAGAAATCAGTCCTTAGCTCTTCCACCAACGGCGAAGGATTTGTAACTCCGCTACCCAATGGTACTGTCCACTCGTATGGGATCCTTACAACTTGTGGCCTATTACACGCGTATCCAAACAAAATCCCGGAGATACTGGCCTGACACTACTAGTTAGCTACGCGTATAGACGAAATGTCAGTGGTGGTTATTAACGTACCATGTTGGGCTCCTGATTTAGACTAGTATTCATTCTCTCAATCATACGGTCGTCACATTCTGTAGGGTCCATTTCAGGGTGAACGAAGATTCGCCTGGTGTACGGCAGCTTATGCCAAATGTCCATCGCAGGGCGGTTGAAGTCCTAGGGCCCACGAAATCTGATTTATATCCTGTGCATTGCGTGCGCTCCCTTTCTTGAAACTCGACTGCAGGAGACTTAGTCACCATGTGTCGCTTCTCATCATTGGGTTTATGACACGTCCGACCTGTTCTTGTGCCGTCATGGGTGACTAACTTAGCGAAACAATATCAATTGATTGATGTCGACTGGCAGCTTTGATACTACACGATACCCTGCGTATTGATTTCGACAAGACCAAAAGGATTTACATCCATATGGTCTTAAAGACCCACGGAGAAAGTATGAGCGATTGATACTAACCAGACCTGACTTTTTCATGGCGTTATTATTGGTGATAATATCTGCTATGAAACTTAAATGAGGAACGTTTCCACACTATTTTCTCAGGTGTTATTCCTATTTACTGCAACAGCTGGTCGACGTTCTGCAAATGACTCAATGAAAACACGCAATACATCGTGGCCGAAGTGGGCAAAGTCTACTAGCCGTGACAAATAGACTTGCCGGATTGGTAAACTGTAGTAATTAGCGCCTTATATGTTTAACCACAGCAAATACCATCCCATTGAATCCTTAAACGAGGAATCCTAACAGGTGTAGATTTATACGCGGCGTCTAGGAATTGGTTGGACTCGAATTTGAATCGAGACGTATCGTTCAACCCTCACATTGACTATATTTTCTTATACCGTAAACTACGTGGGTTTCATGCATGCCATCCTTCTCGTGAAATAGGTATACCTATAAATTCATTATTCATTTCGTTTCATGAGATGTAGAAGTGTCTGTAATGAATATCTCAATGATAATTATGTTAAACTCCTAATCAACCCGCCCAACTATTCTCAGCTAGCGTTGCCCCTTTCCCAAAATCCCTATTACATTGATGTAGGATATGAAGTGAACCTGTTGTGGAGATTTATATCTCCAGATAGGATAGAAACTTATTTATAAGCAGTGTTGATTGTCAACAAAAAGTCACGACTGGGCTCCCGTGCAACTGCATTTAGTAATTGGACATCATTATCCTGCTACAGATAGAAGAACTCCATAGGCTGAGCAAGTAGCATGATAGTACACTAATGTAAATAATGAGACGACGGTTGGTAGTGTATTTGCGTGTGAGTCTGGACAAAAATCTCGATGGGAGGAAGCTTGGGGCCCAGAATGTCAACAATGTCTAATTCGGAGGATGACCTTGGGGACTCTGAGGCTGCCTCCACAGCAACTACAGCTCTCACGTCGTCGTCGCCACCGACACTCCCCTCACTGGTAGTGTTTGCACTGGTAAGCAGTGGCTCACAGCTGCTCCTGCCACCGCCATATAACGGCCTCCATGCGACGTCCTCTTCTGCAAAACCGCGGCCTTCTAGGTCGCCCTGACCACCAATACATCCACAGCACAACAGTGCCTTTATCAGAGACTTGAGGCGGTGGTAGAAAGTGCGAAGTTTTCGACCACCGTGACGAGCAGAATGGAGAGCCCTCGAGGCGAGAAGCCATGTTTCTTCATCTGCTAAAGAGGGTGGTGGTGTGGGTGGATAAGGAAAGTAAAGCTGAAGGTTGCTAATGGCGACTGGTGCTGGGAGGTCTCGACGCGGGTCGACGTTGAGGATGGGTGGGTGGTTCGCGATGGGAGTTGTCCCAAAATGAGGTAAACGAGCCATATCCTGGTGGATAAAAGCTAGTAAGCATTCGTATAGGTGTAGACCATGGTACAGCGACTTACCGCTGAGACAAAATGGATTTCTTCCAAGGATGTGAGTCGTAAGGTTGGTTCGGACAATCGAGCGCGAAAATGGGGAACGACACTTCATTTCCCACGCGCGGGCCAGCAACCCATCGTGCAAGAGCTTAATCGGTTCCCTTGAGTTTTGGATAATTTAGAGGTGGTTGTTCTGTCTGCGGTGGCATAGATGCACTCAACCGACTCCTAATGGCAACGGACGGGAATGTCATCCCACAAATCAGAAGGATTTTGCGTAACACGAAATTGGGCCTGGTGTCTATATATAGACCAAGCAGTTGGTGCACTGAGCGAGTCGCTGAACATCAGCTCACCAACTAGATGACAACGTGTAGCTCAATGCTGAATGGGTTTTCGCTCATTCTCACTATGCTGTCCTCAAACGACTTTGTGAACTCGTATAGATCTCCAATAGGATTTAGGAATTCGGGATTTCGTCGTCCGATACCAGCATGCTCAAAGGAATTTGCCGACCACGATATCGGCGGCAGAGTCATTTATTGATAGTACTGTTACCCACTCTTACGCCCACTGCTGTAGGTATATAGGGACTCGTATTTGATATCACAGGTGCACCATTAACCCACAGGCCCCGCCTGAACCGTTCGCCTATGTAGATCACGGTGATTTCACCGCGTTCAGTTGGATCGCTCCGGCTTGGCTGCGCTCTCGGAGTTGATCTGTGTTGCAGAATTGGGATCGTTGTGCTCATTGAGCTCATTATGTTTCTCCGCTATGGCATATAGCTCTAAAGGATCAACAAGAACTTTCGGCTCATGATCTTATCACGAGCCGGATGATCTGGTTGACTTCAATCTTCGACATGACGCTTGAGTTCATGCTAGCAATGGTAACCGGTTATTAATGAGGTGCCGGTAACTAACAGTTTTGTAATGCAAACCTTCAAGCAGATTGTTTTAGCTCAGAGGTTTTCGGTAACTTAATGTTGTTGTGAGGCTCGGCTTTCGAGTATCTTTACTCGCATTTTTGGGATCACCATATTGGAACCATCGCGGTCACTGGGATCACTTCATTAGAGCTCTACTATGTTTACCTGTTTTAGGGAACCTATAAATGATCCAGCTGACCTATATGATCTGGTTTGTTGTGCGCTGCTCCTATGTCGTCCCAGCTGTATCCAGATCATTGAGATCACCTGGATATCACCAGGACCCAGAATTATAGATGAACTAGATCATGTACGCTACGTTGGCTCCTGCACCTTTACAAATCTACTGAGCTGGTCGATCCAGATCAGCGAGTGTAGTCGTTGATCTGTGAACAGTTCAGGAAGGGTCCCTGATTAACCTTAGGCGGTAGTTGCTCTGTTTTACTCGTGAAGGACCAAGCTCAAACTCAGATACGTTATTTTATGACTGACATATTTGCTGATACAGGTTCAGAGAGTAACAAATAGCTAGGCAATAAATCAGTTCGAATTACCGCCAATTCTCCTTCTCTTGACACCCTTCGCTGAGTCCTTCTTAGGACTATGTCCTTTCTCCTGGCTAGAGACCTGAGAAAGCTCACCCTTCTTCCTCTCAACCTTCTTGCGAGCTAAGGCATCATGGGCGCCCACTCGGGCCCTTTCCTGCACCCCAACAATCTCCTCTTCTGATTTAACTCCATCCCTCTGTCGCGCTCGGTCGAGAGCGCAGAGGACCGCTGGAAAATGTGGTGTCCTGAAATTAACTACCAACGGGAGTGGGTCTAGCAGGCAAGCATCGTCGCGCAGTTTGAATAAGTAATTGTCCAAGCTAAGGCACTGGCTAATCGCCATATCAGAGGGCTTGGTGATGTAGAATGGGTTATAGATGCCTCCAGCAGGGTAGCTGGCGAAGGTGTGTATGGGCTTGAATTGGCCTGTCCAAATGTCGTAGACGTCCTGACCATGCCAAGGGTAGCCCGTTGCCCCGATGAATGGCTGGATTCGATCGAAGTGAAAGCCGTTTGAGCCAATCGGAAGACCGGCATCGATTTCAATCGGCAGTTGTCCTGCCTATGTAGACTAAGCTTCTCTGTACGTTCTGCAGACCAAAGCTTAGATAACGTACCCTGACATAGACTATAATTTTCTGCCAAACAATATTGGGCTCGGTTGTGAGCGGCGTGAACTCCAAGCTAGATCGGGTTCTGGTGGTTGAAGGATGACTTGAGTTGTCGGTTGCGGGTGGCGTAATCGCCAAACTAGATCGAGTCTTGGTGGTTGAAGGATGGGCTAAAGCGATGTTGATCTGGGATGCAAGAGACTCAGCCATTGTCCCGAGGGAGGTCCTGAGGGAGACGGTCAATACAACTGTCTTACGAAAGATACAGAATATATGGTGATGGCGAGCGCTGCTGTGGAAACGCTCGGTGAATATGCAGAGGCGTCAATTCGAAATTTTCGGTCTTGGATTGATATTAAGCCGGTCTCAGCGAAAAACCTCATCATGAAGAGTGGAGTTAGTCGCGCAAGTGGTTGGGTGCCCGATTCAGGGACAGCACACATCGCATACAACGTTTCGCTAAGTTCGCTTAGCACCTCGCCAGCTACTAATATGCCTCATGTATTCTGTGTATCTCCTAATGGGATATCGTCTGGTGTCGGACCCTTTTTAAGTGAGAAGATGGAGTCCTGTGTTGAGAGGAATAATGATTGTAATACTATAGAATATCTCTGTTTAGGCGAATAACTACCGTTCATTTCGCCTGCTGATCCCGGTTGCTCACTCTATTCGACTGGAGTTATTTCCTGAAGAAGTAGGTCCAAGGAATATGACATCATCCACTTGAGTTACGCGAGAGAGATCTGACCGTGTTGATCGCGGATCGCTAATGACAGGACCCGTGAGTAATTTGGTGTGGATGACTACCGTCTCCATCCCCTACTGCTGCGATCCAATATGAGGTGGCACCTCAAATGGATGGAGAAACAATTACTGCTTTTTTCTGCTCACAAGACACCTGTCATGATAGGTGCTCGCTCATTTCCTCATATACTACGTCGCGTAGAATGAAGCGGGTTGCATCCGGAGATAATGGATCATTTCAGGGGGGGCAAAGAAAACTAGTGCCGAACCTCCAAAGGAAGGTCGCATCTCGGTTCCTTTCCTTCTTTACAGATCTCAGTGGTGCTTTGTTGAGGCAATGATCAGATGCTTGAATCAACACCAAAAAGTCTACCCAGGGAGGGACACTGGCCTGCGAGATATGGTCTGGGGTTTGAACTCAAGTCAAGACCTCGGGAAGGTCGGTCCGCTTAATGTCCAGATATTGCATCTTTTCATCGAGGATTGGTTCTGGGATGAAGAGGTTCCCGATCGGGCCTTGTAGATCTTAATTGTTGTCCATTGCTTTACTGTGTCAAGTGGGTTTCGATGGTCCTTACATTGAGCAGGATTGATGCTGAAGGAATCACGACTACAAGGTCACCTTCTTTTTTTTTCTTTTTTTTTTTCGATCATTACAAGGTCACCTCGTTGAACGAGGATAGCGAATTGTTTGAAGTCTCCTCCTTTAGTAGATCCTGGTGAGGCTCAACTTCAGAACTAATCTACGTGCCCCGACAGGCTTAAGTGGCCTCACATTTGAATGCTAGTTCCGGTATGTTTTTTTCCGTATATGTCAATGGAAACTGAAATATGCCAATCACAGCTGAAGCCTAAAATAGCATCGGTCGATCTCATGTATGTATCTCCATTGTGAGTCGTGGACATCCACAGCCGTACTATTGGCTCTACTCGCCAAAAATTCCTGAAAATACTTGTTGGAACGTCTTGCATAAGCCACATTCCTCAGTCGGCCGACCGTCCAACATGAAAGGGAAGCGACCCACTCACCTTAACCACTAGGGTTAACTATGTGTGTGATCCGCTCAGAATGAACGCACGTTAGCGCAGCTCGGCCTGAGTGGCTGAAAACACAAAAAGCGGAGAAACTATGTTTATCGCTATGTTACATCGCCATGTTACAGCTACGTCACATTGAACGCGGTGCCGCAGTTTATGATGGCGTTATTACTCGCGTACTGATTAATGATTGCGTTCCTGTTGGCGTCAACGCGGTGCACCGGCTTGAATCTATGCGCTAAACTTGAGACGGCTGGAGACCGTGGTATTTCAGATAAGTACATCATAGAATATGATCACGTCGGAAAATTTTTGTGATATATATATTCCGGTGGATAACGCATCTAGGCGATCACCCCGATCACTCCGAGTTCCGAGTGCCTTGAGGCTCACACTCCGAGTTCCGACTGACTGAGAGGGGGCCGCCTCATGGCAGGACAATTCTCACAGTAATGCTCGAGCCTGAATAGTCCTTCCGAAAAATGACCCGCATTTAATGAGTTATATCCGAATACTTTTTGATAATTCCGCGTTCCTGTCAGTATATCATCTTCCGCTTAATATGTATCTTCAGATTTGCCCAAGCCAGTCTCAGGTCTGTAAATCAACGGCCTGATCCCAAGCATCGATGTATTGTTGCTTCCTAACTACTCGGAAGAATAAGTTAGCCAGTAAAATCAACGTCGGCAGCCGGAAGCTCCGTATTGCTCGTATCTGAATGCTTGGCAGTCTGAAGCTCCGCTTTGCCCTACCGTCCAACTCTCTTCAGTCCTCTTGTCACCTCTCTCTTTCTCTACTATGCCGAGCGCACCGGTCAAGCCAAAAAAGCGCAAGAGGACCATCAAAGGAAGAACTTCTTGGTACTCCACGGATTATTAGGACGATTCACATCCGTGACGAGCCAAGTAAGCTTGAGTCTAAGGACATAGTGCCGTCGTGCCTGGGTAAGCGGAAGCGAGGAGAGGATACAGATGAATCTCCAGCAGAAGTAGACTTGAGTAAGCAGCCTTCAAAACGAGACCAGGTGCGTATCCCGATATGAAACCAAGAAGTGGAATCACTAATTTGCCAGGAAGTCGATGTCGGCAAGATTCTCAGTATTCACGCCGGAGTTTCTGCACGAGCTGCAGGATGCAATCCTAGAGTTCGAGCACGATCCAATGGTTGCTCAGGCCTGTATCTCTTGTCGTCACCCTGGCATCTGGACGGCCCCATCACGAGCGGACTATAGATGTCTTGATTGTTTTCATAGCAGCCCTCTCTGTGCCGCTTGCCTCTCCCACGAGCATAAACAGCTCCCCTTCCACCGTATCCAACGATGGACTGGATTACACTTTGAGAGAGTGACTCTCAAGAAACTTGATTACGTCCTGAATTTTGGGCATCTTGGCAAATCATGTCCACTTAACAAAGAACCAGCCACCGATCTTGTTGTCGTTCACACCAACGGCATACACCAACTAAAGATCCGCTACTGTCTCTGTGGACGCCAGAAGCAGAACTGGAAAGCTCTCCAGCTCACAGCCAATCGATTGTTTCCTGCATCGCCTGAACAGCCTCAAACCGCCTTCACGTTTACTGTTCTCAAAGACTTCCACCGACACTCTCTCAGTGCAAAGACTTCGGCTTACGATTACTTCGACGCCATTCAGAAACACTCCGATGCTGTATTTCCTCAGAACCACCCGGTATTTATTCTATTGACAGCTTCGTTGACAGATTCCAATGTATTTTATTGACAGGATCGATACCGAGAGTTGATGGCGGCAATGCGCTTCTGGCGTTACTTGGCCCTCCTGCGGCGATTAGGAGTGGTGCATAACATTCATACAATTTTGACTCACCGTCGGCCCGGATCATTAGCCGTGCAGTGTCCAGCCTGTCCGGAAATAGGGTTTAATGTTGAGGAGGACGTTCTGAAGAATGTCTTCGAGTCACAGACGTCTGTTCTCTCCTTCGTATATTGCTATGGTGGCAACTTTGACATGATTGATAGGCATCTGTACACCTTATTTATCTCTATTGATGGAAACTTCAGGTTACAGCGCAAGCGTAAGAATAATGATCCGAACGACAAAGCGTTAGGAGAAGGGAGGGCATACTTCGTGGAAAATGCGGCCTTCAAAGCCTATCTGAATAGTCTCGCGGATGCTTCCAAAGACAATGTACGATCTAGTAGCCTCTGGTGATTGTCAGTATGACCGGGTTCTGATTTTTCCACTATTTCGTAGACGAAGTTATGCTCAAACCTCAAGGCTGTACGACAACAGGACCGCATTAAATTCCGGGATGCCGTTATATCGGGGATTATTGCCACACAATGCGCCCGACATCAATTCTATCTAGAGCAGGGAATGGCTGATCTGGAGAGGGGCGAATCGTGAGTAGTAACTAAATGACTGATATTGTCCACTTACCTTCAAAGCTAAAGATATGCACGAACCGATTATGCGCTTGGCCAAGCTCTCAGTCCGGGAGGTCAGAAGCAACGCTGGATAATGGTCACATATGATATCTGGTGCCAGTATCACAAGAACTTGCCGAAGAGATTTAAGGATTCCGAGTACCTTCAACACCTACATCCAACAATCAAGAAGTCGCTACGAGGTGCGATACCCAAAATGCATATACACGGCCACAATGAAGGTTGCCAAGTTGACCATTCTCTTGTATATAAGCCACATTCAGGCATGACCTGTGGAGAAGGGATCGAAAGCGCATGGTCCGAGCAAAACCATGACTGCATCATCTACAAAGGAGCAGAATGAGGGCCACAGACACGATACTTTGGACGACTTCAATGGCTATTGGAATTGGTCGAAGCTGATCCAAATGAGTATGGTTACTACCGCCTCGGCCCAAATGGGATCATGACTAATAGTATTCATTAGGTTCGTTCCTGTTGAAGCAATGCAAGAAATGGTCAACCGAACTACGCAAACATCACTCACACTTCGAAAAGCTCTCTGCCATGTACCCTGAGGCCATTGTAGCTCAGTGGACAGAAAGATTTAATACTCGCCCGAACGCGGAGGTATATCAAAGAAGGACGAGTCGTAAGTCGCTCAAACACAATGTTACATATATCTCAGCTAAAATAATTATTGCCTCCTTCAGCTCCAACAAGATCCAGTGCATACGAGTCCTTGATAGGGAAAGAGAGGAGTGAGCTTGGGATTGTCGGATGTATAAGCGAAGGGCTTGAAATCGAGAACATACTGTACGCTCATCAGGCATTGCTTACACGGATTTCAGAGCTCAAAATGTGCAGGCTCAAGATGAAAGGCGGCGAAAGCGTTGATGACGACGATGGAAGAGCACTTTTCGAAAGGGTTTGTTCTTGGCAATCCCAACAGATTGAGCTCTTTCCCCAGCTCCCTGACCTGTCCCCGCTGAAAAATGAGGGCGACCTACAAAAGCTTCACCTTCACCTCCCGTCATATTATCCTACTCATAGGCACCCAGATCTCAACCTAACT
>JANIEX010000554.1:0-27106 GCA_027627405.1 Leucocoprinus birnbaumii | reverse complement strand
AACCCTAACCCTAACCCTAACCCTAACCCTAAAGTATGATCTCGAAATGCAAACTTCGTATCTATACCTTCAATGGGAAAAAGATCACTATCCCTCGTTGGAACGACAAGTATATATGCAAATGCACCCTTAAGAGCTGCCGCGGGGTCTATGATGGCTGGAAGCAGATTAAACAACACTCCATGGCGTCTGATGTCAGGTGGGACTGGAATAGGTATATTGAAGGTTTCGACAAGGCCCCGAAGGTACCGAGTGCCACTGAGGTATGCGTCGTCCCGTAGTTATTGATTGATGCTCATTGAGTTGTGAATCAGGTCGTGCCAGATAGTCAAGAGGTTGAGCCGAAAGAGGTCGAGTCGACCGCCCCGTACGAAGCCTTTTTTCCTCCTGATGCACCGGTGAGTTGCCTAGCAGCCCGAAAGGCTATATACCTAGACTTACGTGACGCCTAGTATAGCGACGAGAATGAAGCCAAAGATAAGCAGACTGAACAGAAGGTTAGCACCCGATTTGATTGCAAGGAGTCGGGACTGACGTTGCGATAGACTGGTAACACCGAAGGGTCGAAAAAGCCTGTTGAAGATGGGAAGGCCGATAGCGCTAAGACGGATGTAGCCGATAAGGGCGCGGTCGCAAAGAAGAACACTAGGAAAGACAAGGTCAGCGTCCCGCATAATGAGATAATATTTTTGCTTAGCTTTTCTCTAGGGTAAAGGAAAGGCTGAAGGATCGAAGAAGTCGTTGTTGAGTCAATATCTCGAAGGTAACACAGACAAGGTGCGTGATTTGCTTCACTGCGGGCTGCTTTACTGAGTTTGACCAGGCATCGAAGCTGGCAGGAAAGAAGGATTCAGCAAAGGTCGAGGTTAAGACATCGGCTGCGGAGGCAAAGGTAAATCATCCTTACCTGCGTGACAAATGAACCCCGTTAACACATTAATAACAAGTCTTCTAAGGGCACTGTTTCTTCTCGAAAGGGGGTGGAAATCGAGGATGTGACTGACGAGGAGAGCGATGTCGAACCAATTGAAGATGTGGGGGAAGGGCAAAGGGCTGAAACCGAGGATGTGCTCGGTGAAGAGAGTGATGTCGAGCTGATTGAAGATGTGGGAGAAAGGCAAAGGGCTGAAACCGAGGGTGTGCTTGGCGAAGAGAGTGATGTCGAGCTGATCGAAGATGTGAGTGATATGGCTGACGCTGAAGACGTCATAATGGTAGGTCAAGTGTTTTTTCTGTGAGCGATCGTGGACTCACAATATGGATAGGCTGGTAGTCGGCATGTTTCGCCCACCGAGCGTCTCATGGGTCCGGAGATCGAGATAGTCCCGGAGCTCCAATCTGCATGTCTCTATTTCCAGAAGGAGTTGAAACTCTTCATCTGCTCGCACTGTTGGACCCTCCACCCTTCTCCTACCGCCATCGGCCACGTCAAGGCTCATTTCCCCAACAGGAGGGCACCCATGACCCAGGCTGCTTTCAAAGCCGTGGCGGATCGACTCAACGCTGCCGATGACTACCCGAACTATGTCGGTAAAACAGTACTCGCCATCCCTGGTCTGAAATTATACAAAGAGGCGCTCTTGTGTGGTATGCGTCGCTGCGGATATATCGCCGGCACAGGTGGCTCTATGCGCCTTCACTACGCCGAACACCACAAGCACGTCGACCTCCCTAGAAAATGGCGGATAGTCACGGCTCAACATTTCAACAACAACACGCACCGTACTTATTTCCGTGTCACCCCACGTGCGGTGAAGCAACGCCAACCTGTCGACAAGTGGGCATGGATCAAGGATCTTGATGAGGCCATATCCACAATTGTCGAGCCGCCGAGTCTCCACACGGAGGACCCCCGGAACGTATCTGCTTGGTTGAAGCACACGAGATGGCCCGAACACGCAAAGGACCATGATGCGAAGTTCCTTCGCTCCCTCGTAGCACCACCCCAAAAGGGGGAGTTTCCTGGCCTGAGGACGTCCATAGTCTACTTGATGGACGTCGTGGAGAAGTGCTTCAGCCTTACGCCACCCTTTCTTCTTCGGCGTATCAAGACCAAAGACCTCGCAGCGTGAGTTTCCGCCTATATTCATTTGTTATCCGTCTTGCTGAAACGTGGTGTCTTCTAGTGCTAAATCCCACATGGCATTCGTCAAACTCCAGACAAAGAGTAGTTGGAAGGAGTATACTAACGAACTCGTCAATTTTGTCGCGTTCCTCCTCCGAGATAAAGGCTCCTACAAACTCCCACTCCCCGACAACATCTCTGTTCTCGTCGAGAAGGTCCGCAACACCACAGCAACCGACGAATGGCCTACCCCCTCTCCTGATTCCAAGTTCGATTCCTACACAGCGGGAGTGTTTGACCTCCTCCTGGCCGTTTGGACACGTCGCTGGGTTCCTCACTGGGCAAACATCATAGGAGACCCAACAATATGCTTCGTCGCTCTCTCATCCATTCGCGAGGACGGTCAGTGGGCAAAACCCGACTACGTGACACCCTTGATAGCCAAGATGCACTACCTGATGCGCTCCATGTTCCTAATTCATATCAACCTCGGGGCAAAGTCAAACGCCGACTTCATCGCGGCACGCCACGACGAGCTGGAGAAGTGGTTTCATGAAGGCCACAACTCGACGTTCGATGAGCTAGCGTCGCTTTCCCACTACGGAAGTGCCATTGTCCACTCTACTCCGAAACTCCCCGACTTTATATGGCTTGATGAAGAGAAGACGGAGTTTGTTTGGAAAGGAACGAAGGCAAAAGTGTCGGGGTTGAAGGACCTGGCTATGGAGGTCAAGCGGAAGATGCATAAACTATGGAAGGAGAAGGTTCTGTGCGGGTTGGATATTGACGTGAGCTACGACCACATCGCCGATGATCTCGACAACCAGGAGCCCTATTACAGCTTCGCAAGCGACAGTCGTAACAAGTATATATGCGATCCAGACCTCCTGATCAAGAGGATTCTAGAGGACCCGAAGTTGGCGAGGGAGTTTGTGAATGGGTGGCAGGAGGGAGAGCCGATCTGGAACCTTAGCCGGCTGATTCAGTGGTGTCTTGACTACAGCGAATTCCTGGAGCTCTTGCTCGTTAGCATAGAGCTGACTGGTGGTTCTCCGAGCCGTGGAACCGAGATGACATGTCTCCTGTTCAGGAACATGACGACCCGGGAGCGGAATATATTCATATACGGGAAAGTGATGACGATAGTTGGGCAGTACTCGAAGACTACAGCGAACACCGGTGAGGACAAATGGCTGCCTCACGGTCTCGACGGTTTCGACCATGATTTTGTCGTCCAAGCCCTTTTTCTAGCCCATCCCTTCGCGCTGAAGGCCATCACCACTCTCAAACCAAATCGCCCCGACATCACTCAGCTCTGGTACACCCATCTTTTCGTCAACTTCGATAAACCTTTCACGACAGAAGATATGTCATCACTCCTTGCTAGGCTCTCCCTCTCCACCATGGGTCTCAAGCTGACCATTCGTCCTCTTCGTCAAGTCGCTGCAGCAGTGCGCCGAGCTAAAGGGCCTACATTCGAGAGCATTCTGGGGTGGGATGCTATCGATTATGGCGCATTGCAGGCTGGCCATACTCGAGCTACTGAAGACAAGCATTATGGTATCACTTCAGCGTTCTTGAAGGGTTTGCCAGAAGACCTTTTCCCGCCGTATATCAAGGTCAGCGAGAGGTGGCAGGAACTTCTAGGTATACCGATCACCGGCAGACCCATTGCATGGCACAAAATCCCCCATCCCGACGACTGGATCCCTCGAGATCACGTTTCGGAGCCTCCTCAGCTTTCGAAAGACGAAGGTAGTGACAAATTTGATTTCGAGTATTATCCAGAGATGCCAGTCGGCCAGCGCGAATGGGACGATGATCTGGAAGACTCGTATGCTGATGTGCCTTCCAAGGTTCGCCGAATTCGCGTCTTAACTGGTGCTGTAGACTGACGTGCTTGGCCCAGGAGGAATTTTTGCCAGCGGACGTTAGGGATCCCGATGCTGTCGAGGAGGTGAGCCGATTGTTTTGTTTCATGAGTTGGATTCTCACCCTATATATTAGGAGGTCGCCGCGCAGGGTTATAGTGACGGAACTCGAGAAAGTTCTGTCGAGATGGTGAGAGATAGTCGGAACCGCAGAGAATAGTTGCTCACCTTTTTGTGTAGGCTGGTGATCTAATGGTTGTCGAACAATACGACACTGAAGCTTCTTTTCCTGGTCAACGGGTAAGTAAGCTATGACACGTCATTGCGCCTTTCACTAACCAATAAATCAGGATAAATCGCCGGTTTTCGGTACTGTAGGCGCAGCTAGCCCTGCTTCTGAGGTTGTGAGTCCATGCATTTCATGTCTGAGGCAGATCAACTAACATCTATGTTTCTCTAGATAATGTCTCCGCGTGAGCAGCAGGCACTCGCTCATCTCCGGAGCTTCTTGCGCGACTCTTCAGCAACATGGAGCAGCCCGGAGCAGAGACGCGCCACGATGGCTGCTATATATCGCAAGTCGGACGTCATGGCTATCTTCCCCACTGGTGGCGGTAAATCCATCATTCCCATCGTCGCCAACTCCGTTCGCAACATGATCATGTCGATCATCTCCCCGTACTGTGCCCTTCTGGACGACTGGAAGCGTCGGCTCGAGGATGCAGGGTTTACTGTCGTTGTTTATAAAACTTGGATGGTCCAATTTCCTCCTTGCAACTTCGTCCTAGCTACAACAGACATGGCTGTGACCCCCGAGTTCTCTGCTGCAGTCCGTCGAGCTGTTGCCTCCAAGCGTATGGACCAGCTCGTTCTTGACGAGATGCACGAGGTCGCCACTGCTCAGAGCTGGCGCGAATGTATGCGCAAGGTGTGGGAGATTCGCGTGAATCCCATCCAGTTTATCGGGCTATCGGCCACCCTTCCTCACACCCTCGAAACCCTCCTCGTATCCGAACTTCACCTCCTTCCTGACACCGAAATCATCCGAGCTTCTACCAATCGACCGGAACTGCAGTATATACTCGAGCCGCAGGAGACGAAGAGAGCCACTCTCATGAGCCGGCTGGACAACATTGTCAAAGCTGAGACGCTTGGCTTTATGTCCTCCGATCGCGGGTTGATCTTCGTGCATGAGAACAGAGATGGGGAAGACCTGGCCGCCCTCTTGAAATGCGACTTCTATTCCTCCACTGTGGGTTTGACTGCCGAGAGGAAGAAGGAGATGGTGGAGGATTGGAGGAATGGTGTCAACCGGATAATGGTGTGCACTTCCGCGTTTGCGGCGGGCTATGACTATCCTTGTGTCCGTTTCGTTGCAATATTCGCAACTCCGTTTGAGATGATCACAGCACTTCAGGAGATGGGTAGAGCCGGTCGCGATCGACGCGCAGCTCGTTGCTACATCCTCCCTCAGCAGAAGCGACGGCCGGTCGATGATCCCAACGACCCATGGGATGTCAAGGGTAAATTGGCGATTTACGAGATGATTTACGAGACCGACGAGTGCATACGCTTGTGCCTCACGCGTTACGTTGACGAAAACGGAGTTGAGTGCAAATCCAGCACCAACAACGTGAAATGTAGTCGATGTGGGGACAAAGGTATTATTCCACGAGCCCGTCAGCAGACAAAGACTGTCCAACTACCTCCACGCCACGAGGGAAAACATGCCCCGCGTCCCAACCCTAGATCCACCTCACACGCATCCTCCTCCTCTAGCTCAACTCGCCCTCCTCCCAATGCTCCAGCTTGGGGAAAGAAAACCGCTGCTCCGAAAGATAAACCCGCCGCTTCGAAGGAGAGAATTCTTCATCGTCTATCAGACCTTCGCATGCCTGTCCCTCCCGGCATGCAACCTTTCGATGCAGCCGAATATCGTTATGGACAGAGTTTACGAGGTCCAGCGGCCGGGAAAGTTCTAGTTCCGAATTCTTCGCCAGCTACGACAGAGTCGATAGCTCCCTTCACTAGTCAGTCGTGGGGCGGTCCTGCTAGATCCAGCGATAGAGGGCAAAAGCGAGGAAGGGACGAGGAGGACACGGGCGATGTCTTTGAAGAGCGAGCGGAGCAGGTGAGGAGAGTGAGAGTGGTGATGCAGTTGGAGGAAGAGGAGTATATCGCCCAGCTCAAGCGTGCACTCCGTCGCCTGGAGGGCAAATGCACCGTTTGCATGGTCATGGAAGATGAGCGGCGGGAGCAGCATCGCCACAAGACGAGCTACTGCCCCGATCTCGGTTTCAAGGCGTATCTCGACTGGAAGAAACACGTCCGCTACAGGAACGACGTGCATGGCAACATTTGCGCCTGCTGCCATGTCCCCCAGATCGATGACGACCTCCACCGCTTCATCTCCCAAGGCACAAATGCCTTCCACGAATGTCCTTATCCCGATAGTACACTGCCTCTCGTCTACGCCATCTACCGCCACGAGCCGACCCGCCTTCTCGCCCAGCAGTTCTACCACGTCAGGTGGGATGACGAGTTTCACTACGCCGAGTGGCTGTGTGCCCACGACGTCCCTCGGAGCCGCACCAACACTATGTCCATTTTCCTCTGGTTCATCGAGCGTTGCTGGAGCCGCCGTCGTTCTTAGAGTATTCGGTGTCGCGTCGTCTATAACCCACTTATTAGTATTGTGTACGGATGTCTTTTTTTCCACATTTCAATTTTTCTTACTTCGTTGTCAATCTAATTACTCTATTTTCCTTCTCCCCGTCGTAGTCTACGCTGTGGTAGATACTGTCTCTGCTCGTGCCGTTCGAATGAACCTTCCTAGGCATGCAATTGAGGTTATATTTTCCTCGCACGTGGGTGTATTCACTTACTTGAAGTAGTGATCCTCTTCACTACCATGCTGTATCCTTCGCTTTATAAATCGTCGCGTGGTCGGTTACTCTTCTGTTCGAGCATGAAGCTCCTGTATCTAGGTTGAGAACCAGCCGTTTTCGAGTCAATACCCATGCCTTTTCGGTACAATAAATAAGTACTACTACATCTTAGATATATCCTACTTCTACAAGACTTTCCGCCTTAGAGGCGGCACTCGGTGGAATGCTGGCTGCGTAGTTTACTATCCAATGAAGTCAGAATTAATAGCTACGTAGGATACCGAGATTACTTACCCATGTCGGTATGGTGAAAGTAGGAAGAAAAGGTGTTAAATTGTCATCACACCCTCCTTACGCCCGAAAGTTCGGTGCCCGAAATATTGAATCTCCGCCCGGCAACCGCGGCACGGCTACCAGATGAAGGTGGCCGGTTATCTCACAGTTGCCGGCGCTCGGGTCAGGACAAGCCGGCAACGCCCATTTCGGAAAACGATGGCTCGGTTGTCGCCGAGCACTTTCGCAGAGGTTGGGCCAGACGCTTACTAATACTGTAGTTGATCCATATGATTCGGATCGTGATATAAATCAATTTGATCATGATGGTTCGGCTGGCACCGAACTTTTTCGCTTATAGCATACGCGAGCGCTTACTAACAAGCTTTTCCTCCTACCTCCATCGTCGTAGTATAGAGTAGTAGTAAACTATCTATCGTGCTCAATCCAACATGTAAACATAACCGTTCTTATTGTATAATGAGTATATATTGATGACGGCGTCCTCCAGGCCTCCAATGAACGATGACAATGAAAGAAACCAAGGGTATGTTATGTCAGTAGCGTTTATCGCCCAACTGACATTTGCCGTGAATAGATCCAAGGTATACGCGTTTTCTGCACGGTCAACGCGTTCTTAATACCCGAGGAATCGTATTGTGTTATCGATAGCCTGACGAGGTGAGTAAGCCGCTCGTTCCGAATCAGTCGAATTGACTGGCCTCGTTGTTAGAATATGTCATATTCGACGCATGACAACAGCCCGACTGCTCAGGTACGTGTATTTACTTCATGTGTATTCGATCTCCCTAATCTCCGGTTAATGTATGTAGGATAACACGCCCATTGTGAGCGACGAGTGTACATAGTTGAGTCTGGTCGCCTAACGCCTTGACCTCTAGGGTAGATCGCGTCCACGAAGCTCGAGCCGGACCGATGCCGCGCAAGAGTATGAGGTATGTGAAATATCTCGCCGCAAAAAACGCGCGTATTCACGGTATTCCAGAATAATCGCGCTTCTAAGCGTCGTAAGGTCCGTCTCTCTTCGCCGACTTACCGGCATCTAGAACTCACGGTAGGCAACAGACTGGAGCCGAGCTCTTCCTTGACCTTGAAGCAGGGGAGGATGGCCAGGAGTACGAGGAGGATGAGGATGAAAACCGTAGGTGTATTGTTACTTAGTGGTTCAGCCGTCTAACATGAGCATAGCCTTTCCGCTTAACAGTGACTCTGAGGACGAGGAGGACGAAGATGAGGGAGGGCACGCGAGCCTTCAGCTCCAGCAGCAGTTAGGAGGAGATGCTCGGGACCCCTCCTCGATTTTCAACAAGATCCTTCAGCGGTGGGGGGTTCTCTCAGTCGACCGCCGCGATTCCGATCGGGAGCAGAGTTCCCAAGGAGAGGGGCACGGTGACCGGGAGTCTCGGGCAGGCTCTCCTGAAGGTTCATATGTCGGGGGTCGATCTTCGAGGGTTGATGAAGATGCTGAGAAAGACGAGGAGGAGGAGGAGGAGGAGGAGGAGGACCCTGGGCTCGTCAGGGTATACTGCCGCTTGACCGAGCAGGAGTTCGTGAAACGGTTTGGACATAAGAACGGGGTCTTTGACCTGGATGGGACGGAAATGAGGTTATGGGAGGTTAAGGCTAAGGTCAGCACGTTCATTTCAATGCTGCATTGGATGTTCACTCATGTATTGAAATCTCAGGATGGGTTACAGATGGAGGCTCTCAGTACATTGACGTTGCGTTGCAAAGAGGGTTGGCCGGATGACAGGATACCCGTGCCTCTGCGCATCTTCTGGAAGAAGGCATTCGGGAATCGTATCTACATAGAGACGGAGACCATTGAGTCCGCCCGTGCCGCTTGCAAGGGCGTCGCTTATCTCCTCAACTCTGTTAACCCGAATCCCAAAGTCATGGATCCGGAGGATGCATATTATATTATGAATGGCAGTGTTCGTTCCCAGCCCAGAGCTCAAGTTGGTAGCTGGATCCGACTGGCCCATGGCATGTACAAGAGAGATATTGCATATGTATTCGGCAGTAATGAGAGCACAAATACCCTCGACGTCGTCTTAGTACCTCGTATCAACTATGAGGCAGTCACAAGAAATTTCCAGAATAGGCAGATTGCACGAGAGCGCCGTCGAAAAGAAAAGCAGGACGAGGCGCGTCGTCCTGTAGATTCTGGTACTCGAGCCGACTCTCCTCCTCATCCTCAGGCTCCAGCCCAGTCATCCCGTTCTCAGGCCTCCGTCGACCCTCCTCGCCCACGTCCCCCGCCTCCTGTGCGAAAACGCCGAGTCATCCCAGTGCAAGGCCTTCTCGATCGGACCAAACTTGCCTCTGCGGCTGTCAGGTCAATACCTCATAAGAAACGAGTTGACCCCGATCGATGGAGGATCGGAGTCAACACCTATGATGACTCTGGCTTCCTGGTCCGTCGTGGCCTCGCTCCGATGCAATATGCCACGGACCTTGCCATGCCGACTCTTGAAGAGGTGGAATGGTTTACAAGATGCGCTGTCGTTCCTCGAGAGAACATAAAGTGGCATTTGCGGAGGATTGAGCTGGCTTCATTGCAACGCGGCACACGGGTCAGAATCTGCGGATTGTACGAGTGGGACTACACAGGATATATCGAGGAAATCCATGACGACGCATTCGACATCGCAGAACAATTGGGCTCAGGCGTGACGACGAGGGTGGACGGAGCATGTGTGTTCCGGTGGTTTAACAAAGGAGATCGGGTTCTGGTTCTGGCTGGACCTCATAAAGGGAGGGTCGCTTGGGTCACAGCGGTTGATGATAGCGCGAGGACCGCTGTTCTTTATGATCACACTAACGAGGTGTGTTTATTCGCTTGCCAGTTTTTTTTTTCTCATTCGCCGTAAAGGAAGAATTTACGCTATCGTTCCACTTCATGGCTCCAGCTCCGGATGACCGGCAGTTCGCCCCAGACACCTTGTCGACCAGCAATGAGGGAGAGCGAAGGCTGAATGTTCCCGAGGTCCCTGCAATGACAATCAAGGAGCCGATCAGGATGTCGAAAGACAGCCTGTTCAGGTTCCTGCAGGATGCTGAAGTCATGGTGGTCCGAGGTGACTGTGAGGGTCAAAAGGGAAGAGTTTTGGACGCGCAGAGCGCCTCGATCATAAGCGTCAGGTTAAAGGACTTTGCCAATACCGCTGTTAATGTACGCGTGTTCCATTCGAGTGTTCTACATTTTCGATTGTAAGTACTGGGCCCTTGCAGTTTACTTTATACTCATTTGTTCTCAGAGACCCCGCGGGCCCGTACTTCAAACTGGGCTCAGACCTAGTTCTTCGACCAATCGCGGCGGTCCCGCCTGCAGTCGTGTACCAAAAGCTGAAGGGATTAGATGTTCTTGTGATCAAGGGCGTGTTCAAAGGACGCTGGGGTAAAATACACGATGTTGAAGAGACGGGGATCACTCGTGTTGACTTTTCAGCTGCAAATACCTCCAGTAGTAACCTTCCCGAAATTCGAGCCGAAGATATGCTCTATCGATAGTATGTTTCACGTGCTATAGCTCAGCTTTACTGTGCTAAAACTTAGTTAGCTTCCCCGGTGGTGCATACATGGAACTCGATGACAAGAAAGAGCTCGTTCCTGCCCTTTACGCCGACAAGCTGATCAAGGATGGGTTTATAGATGTTGACGACAAGCCAGACCCCAACGAGCCCAATTATCAGCTTGATGTTCAACGTTGGGTGACAGGATGGGAGTCTATCGAGGGTAGGCGGATGGAACGGGAGAAGCAGCTCTGGTCGGCGCGCCCTACCGACAAAATCCGTGAGTTTTCAGACCCTTCTTACCTGCTCTTGCTAAACCGCTTCCTTCTATCAGCTGATGGTCATTTCTTCACGCTCCTGAAGGATGGAGCCCTGAAGGAGAAGCCCGGTTGGAAGGTGGTGTTCAAAGTCCGCACCGACATCCCGGAGCTGGCAGGCGCAACCTACTATGAGGGTTATTTTGTCGACATCGAGAAGGACATCGTTATCCTCCATGACGTGAATGAGGATAGTCCTTTCCCCGTGATCAGGCAGCCATTTCAGGCTCTCGTGCCGTCTCCCCCGCAGAATATTAAGGAGTGGGTCGTCGTGTGTGACCCAGATGTAGCGAGAGCAGATGGTAGTGCTTACTTTGTGAGGGAAATTGGGTTGGAATATTCTTGGGTGACAACGAGCAGTCGCAAGTCCACTGACCGTCGGAGGGTCAAGACCAAGATGATGGCAAGGATGATTGCGCCCCCACGCAATCGCGAAAAGGAACGGAACCGTCGTTGAGGTAAGTCCTTGCTCAGCTCACAAAAGAGCTGTATTGGGCTAATAATTCGGCTTAACAAACATATCGAATTTTGTGGACTAACGCCTGCACATTCTCCCATCGAACATAGGACTTTTTTGTTGATCTTCGAGCTCTTTCACCTTCTATGTGCCACTCGTATCATTGTTACTATCTACCTGCTCTTCACCTGGATATTTTCTCTCGAACATTACATCTATCTTTTTGTTGATCATCTGCTCTTGTTGTTCATCCGGACTTTGTGTTTCTTTCGCCGCCCGTCGAACATTTGCCACGGATTCAGCGTATTTTTGTATCTATCTTTCATTGTGATCGTTTCCTTACTAGTATTCTTGGCTCTTGATAATCTGATATTAGTGATTTGCAACTGAAAGTCGGTCCAGTGATGAGAGAGGGGTTCTAACACTACCGGTAAGGACCAGAAAGCTATCTACCGAGTGCACCATATCAGCTCCAAGACATGTTCGGGCGACTATCCCGTGTCTTTGGCAAATTTTAGTCTTTCAAAGTCAGTCGGAATAGCCGCCTGGAAATTTCCAGGCGTCAATCCGGGAAATTCGTCCTTCGAAGTGAAACGTAGTAGGCGCCTGGAAATTCACAGGTGCTATTTTTCGAACTTTGGTCTTTCGAAGGCTTTCAGACGAGCCGCCGGGACATTTCCAGGCGTCTATCCGGGACATTTCCAGGCGCTAAGTTCACTGGAAATGTCCAGGCGCTTAACGAGGTTGTTTTTTCCGTTTTCGGTAATTTTTAAAAAAGTTCGACGGGCGCTTAAACTGGAAATTGGTCCTACAACTGGAAATTTCCTGTGAGGACAACTGTCCTACAAGGCTCAAACTAGATAGGGTTTCCATGATGACTTGGAGATCACCAAGCATCTCCTCCGCCTTCTGGCCGTTTTCAGCTGTATTAAATAGCTCAGATACTTCCTTCCATGAAGCAACGTTGCGAATGGCCTTCGCAACAGTTTTCTTCGTCACGTAGCCGTTCTCAAGCTCTATGGAAGAATAAGTAAAGATACAAGGTAGGATTGAATTGCCAGCTCACCAGCAAACGATGCTTGAGCGTCGGCCTCGTGCTTCGCTGCGTTAGCTTTGAGTCGTCCGACAGCCTTGCGAAGGTTGTCCCATGATCGTTGAACAAAGACGGTGAGGGGTTTTCGAACAGACTGCGGGAGTGTTGAACTATTGGGGAGGAACGCTTCCTCGCCGAAGAGCTTTAAGCCGAGGGTGTTGAGGATTTGGGCGGCATATACGTCCGCGTGAGGCCACTGGTTCTGGTCGCCATTGTGCTCGCGAATGATGATGGCGGTGGGATGACAGTCCCATTCCTTCAGTTCCTCGACGACTGCGTCGTGAATCTTCCAACGAACCCAGTTCTTTTTCATGAAATCGTCCCATACGGCCTTCCCAGGATGGTTGGACTTGGACTGGTACTGCTGCTTTTTCTCCTCGCTGGGTTGCACCAGATAATTTTGGAAGTAAGATTGGACGTCTCGGGCGTTCTGCCTAGTCCAGCCAGGTGGAAGATGCTTGTCATCTTCAGGAAACAGTCCGTGAAGTATCCCGGTGCGTTCCTGCCAAGTCGGCCAACACCAGGGCGCACCATCGAGAGCATGAAGCCGCATAAGGGCGCTGGAGGGGGTATGGCTAGGCATGTTAGATCAGAGGGAGGGGGGTTGTGAGGCTTAGCTAGTATCTTTGAGTACAAATAGGTGAACGAAAAAGATGATCTGTTTCAAAACCCTCTTATTGGAAGAAGAGCGGAAGCACTACAAAGGGTGTATTCTACCGCGAATCGAGGGGTTATGACGCCCTCGGAAATGACAAAAATATCTACAAAATTAAGCTAGCACGACTTCGGATCAGCTGGAGTTCTGAAATGCATCGAGTGGTTTCGGCTGACCGGATTCAGATGAGTCCTTCACATCTCAAAGTCTTTGAAGCCACATGCGTTGTCCAGAACGTCCACCGTGTGAACTGCATATCTGTACTGCGTACTCAGTATGGGAGCGGAAAGACAATTCTGGAATGACCTACCTCGAGCAACAGTCGTCGAAGTCCCCATTCCCACCAAGACTGCATCGATACACTTGAGCTTTGGGCTCAGTGTAGGTACAAGTACAGCCTGTCGTGTGTGATGGCAGTCCGACGCAAGGCGTTGAAGAGAAGTTGAGCCGTCCTCGACGGATGAAATGGCGCATGCTCCGTTTTTGATCCACATCGGATGGTCTCGACAGTTTACTTCGAGCGGGGTGGGGCTGCCTTGACATCGACAGAATGCCAGATGTCAACGAACTTCGTCGACGTAGACGTCAGGCGAAGTGCGTACAGCTTCATACTGTGGGCGATACCGTCACACAGTATTGTGAGCTGGACGTCGGTGTAGCGTCAGAAAAGGATGAACAGAAGGCATTTGTCATCATATGTTGTGACCGCACAGCCTTCGGGCCGTCTCCTCCGAATTGGGAAGAGCGGGTCGATCCGAAATTCTCACACGATTGGAAAATGACTCGGACAATTTCTTCCACTTACTACCTCTCAACGATGGTTGCCGACGACTACAGATTGGAGAGCCCATGGCGTGGTACCTATTGGGAGTGCCACAGGTTCCTTCACCCTGCAGTGCCGCCGACCCAGCTTTTCGAATTGCCTGTATGTGTTGTGTGACGGTAGCGCCCACAACGTGTAAATGCGATGGCCTCACCTGACTTTTAGTCGATGAGCCCCAGTATGAATGCCTGACTTTGAGTCGGCGTTCACTATACTGCTCGAAATACAGCTGTGCGGAGAGTCTCAAACTACGAGCACGTCGGCCACGACTGTCAGCATTCGACGTAACAACCGCGCCCTCCAAGAATCGCAGCTCGTCCTTCCATGAGGACATAGGCATTTCATGACGGAGATGCCATTTCAGTGAGTGCTACTCCGAGACCAGCGAATGTTTCTTGATCACCGTCTTTCTCCCACCAATCCTTCTTCGACGCCGTTTCATGACGGAGTTAATGTGTCTCCTGATCCGGCGGTACAGCTAGTAACTTCGTCGAGAAGTGCATTTACGTTGGTACCCTTCCTCAGCCAATGTGAAAATTAAGCTAACCGTGCCATCTTCCCGTCCTTCTTCAACCTCGTTTTATTGTCTGTAGGAATTCGGCTATTGCGTACCATTTTCTGTGTAGAAACTGGAACCTAATCAAGTAATACTCCGCCTTGGCCCCCGTTTTCCCTATGTAGTTTGACGAACCACTTATTCTGCTTTAGTTTTTGGTCCACAACGACATCGCTGCACTCAGAATACATTGCTTTCTCTCCGCGATATAATATTAGCCACTACCTTTTACAAGTTGCAAATCTTTACGCACAATGCCACTCCAAAACCCACCACCCCTCTACTCCGATTTTCCCCTCGTATCTCATTCTATTGCTGAGTTCAACGATCGCCTTCGAATCGCTCACCAAGGAAACCAGGCTCATTTTATGCGACTCAACCTGAGCGGCGAGTATGAGGAGGACGGCGAGACCTTGCAAGTCCTCGTGGACGCCAATCGCAACCAGGTTGAGGAGGATGAACCTCTCGCGGTTGAGCGCGATATCGACTCCTGCCTCGGAATTTCTGACCATATTCTCTTCGACTGTGCTATCTCCGTCTGGACGATCCCACCCTCCACTTTAGCGCTGAAATCCTCCATACACCTCACTCGCGAGATTATGTATCACGGGGTAAGTGTTCTCCCTTTCGTTGTTCAACCCAGTACTGAACGATGCTCCAGACTCGCCACTCGAATGTTCAGTACCACCACATTCCCAACTTCGAACTTGGAAGCATGGGTGACCGCCGCCAGCTCAATGTCTTCTTCCCCAAGCTATGGGCTCCTGAGCTATCGAAACGCGGGCAGCCCTGGAAGATCTCCGAGGAAAAACGGACGTTCTGGTATGAGCGCGCCTTCCGTCCTGCTATTGCTGCGCTGCTTGGGGACCATATAGCATCTGAATGGCCCCCGACTTTCGCAGCCGAGAAACTGCGAGCGGCAAAGAGCAAGAAGCGCGCAAAACCCAATGAGGAAATAGCGTCTACTCGACTCATTCCTCAGGAGGCCGTTGGGCACCTTGCTGACACCATTCGACGTGAACTGACTTATGATGTATTCATCGACGATGAAGACCGAGAATGGGTCTCCGATTTCTTTTTCATCCACACGATCCGTGGCGTCAAGGACGCTAACCGCCATCGCGTTGACCCGCAGCTTGCAGGGATGGCTGCTGAGAGATTCACGAATATGTCTCATTTGGTTCACAACCACCACCTGAGAGGAGAGTGGTACATCGACATCGGCATCGAAATCAGCAGCCCTCTTGGACAATGCCTTCAATGGTCTACTGCGGGTCATTGCAGTGTTGTCGAAGAAGTCCTTCATATCTCTACTGCTCACGCTACTCGAATCACCACCCTCTCGTCTTCCAAGTACTCTCGGGACCTGGTCAGCCATCTAAGCGGTGTCAGCGGCTTTCGTATCGTGCCGGGCCCTCAGGCACAGGGTCCATTTCAAGCAGCCTATATCCAGGCTTACACGACCGACAAGACCCTTACGAGCAATCGTGAAGGCCAATACTTCGCGAAGTTCATTGAAGGCAAGGACGCCCTGGGCCTAAAGCAGCCTCCTACTACGATTTCCAGTCTCCACGATATATACACACAAGCTCAAGAGAAGAACTCGTCGAAGGCTCGCCTCGAGGTGCGAGTACCCTGGGACTGTGGAAGATACGTCCTCACGGAGTTCAACCCCGCTATCTTCGTGAACGCCTTATATTCATTCACGCGCGAGGAGTGGTGGTAAGTTACGTCATGAGTTTTGGTGGGATTTAGCTAATGGTTTTGTTGTGATAGGGAGTTTCGGCTGTGGCGCGTTTTTGCTATTAGCAACGTGCTTGGTCTCCAGTCGCGTGGGCCTACGTACAAGAGGTTCTCGCCGGATTCACTCCTCCTCACAGCGGCGTGTGTATGGCTTGTGAACAGCTTACATGCTCGACCAGACGATGGACCATCGTCAAGGGACTTGATGGATGCTGCCCTGCCTGTGAAAGTGGCGGCAGACGTCCTCGACGAACAATTGGCATACCCTGTCTCTACCAATGAGACAAACACTCAACGTGTTGCTTACATTCCATTTGGCTACGTTTTCCTCCGCCGTATGCTTTGTGGTGAGGTTCCGCGACTCCGTATGCAGGGACCCCTGCTTCCTTCCAAATCGTTCCTGTATTTCTTCGGGATGGATATTGTGCAGCTTAAGCGCGACTTCCAGCACAGTGGTTTTGTGGACAACGAGGTCATCGAGAAAACCCGTTTCACCACCAGCAAGTGCAAACCACCCATCTATGCCGGTCCTCGTGAGCCCGGTCTCTTCAGCCTCACAGAGAAACAATACGAAATTCCTCGACCAGTCATTGATGATGGCTCCGACGTTGATGAATCCGAACGACCGCCCACTCCCGATCCCGCCAATCCAGACGAGACCATTGATGATGAGCTTGCACAGCTTTGGCGTCAGTTCGTCAGTGACCTCACTTCGAAATCCCCCAATCCTCGTGGTGGTGCAGTCCGACCTTCGTACATGAAACTCACCCCTACCCAACGTTACTCTGGAAGTGAAGAGCCATATAAGAACCTCCGCCTCTACGAGATCTGGACTGATGTTCACTACCGAAATGCCTCACAGGATGACTGGGAGGTTTGTTTCAACAACTTGTTTCCGCCTGCGGGGTTCAAGTCGTCGACGCGAAGACAGGGCTACAAGAATTCGCCATACTACATACGCTGGATGGAGATTCTCGAGCTCAACGTGGACAACGTGGAGCTAGTTGAGGCAATTCGTGCAGAGTTCAGAAAGCGGGTTTTTGCATGGCAATGGATGCCGAAGGCTGAGAGTGATAAGATGTGGGTTACATCGTTCATGAAGGAAGGGAAGAAATCATTCCTGCGCTGGCCGCCTAGTGACAGCAAGGCAGCTGCGCCTTTTATTCTACTCAAAGAGGATGCTGTCCCAATCTTCGAGCCTCAGGAGGATGATGACGCAGCTGGTGATGTTTGAGGGAGAGATGTGTTCACTTTGTGAGTATTCTTCGTATTATTTTGACTCACACTCACACGTTTTTTGTCTGTGTATCCAGGTCTCGTCTTCTTGGACTATCGTGTTAGCATTGGTAAGTCCTCCCTGCCAGTTGCCCATCATGAGCGAAATCCTGATATGGCATACTGGATGTTCTCTCTGTTCGGGGCTTCGATGACGTGATTTTTTGTCAGTGAACTTTCTTTCTGGGGTGTAGGTGCACCCTCGGACTCCTGCGGAGATTTGATGTATGCCACTGTATGGACATCTCGAGACATTTTTCACAACTGTATATAGCTTTGACACTTCCTTAATTGCTATCTTCCGCCTCTCCCATTCCTTCCGTATTGGCTTTAGAATCAAACAAGTTTCTCTCATATTGTTTTTGATTGATTTGTGTATTTTGTCATTTTGAGAACTCTATGGATCAGTGCATGAGTCTTTGTTGCAACAATCACAGTGATGATATAAGACAGTTGTCTCCGACAACTGCTATGAGATGTGGATCTTATGACTTGGTCTGCTACTCACAAGTATATGTGCAGATGGAAAGGTCTTCATGGAAGTCCTATTTGAATGTGAATATCACACATGGACTACTGTTTTGCATAGACACATTGATTTTTGTAATCATCTGTCCCTAGCCTGTTCCATGCCATGCTCTTGGCTGTCTCTCTACTGTCCCTACTATTTCTGGCCCATCCCCAGCTGTCCCTAGCCATCCTCCATGCCATCTCTAGGGCCAAAGCTCCGTCCCTAGACCCCAAGCCGTCCCTACATCCCTGAACATGTATAGATAACCCTAACGCACATACCGAGGTAACACCGCCTAGCTTAGTCATGTAGCTAGATTATGTAAAACTTTGTAAACCGATCGAGTAGGTCTAGCTGTCGATCTTCGGATCTGCGAGGTGTTCCGATAAGTACGTGGCCGATGGCCGCCGAAGGTCACCTGCCGCTGACGGCTTCTGCCGAAAGACGTCATTCTATTTTTAGTCGATCTAGAATGTTCTGGACTGGAAACGATAGTAATAGGTCTACCCACTATTTTTATCGTGGTCTAGGCCTGAGGAGGGCTTAGATCTTTTCGGATCAAGGATAGCCGAGTCCCGGGTTTACATCATATCATCAGTTTTACATAATGAATGTCGTAGTTTTAAATAATTTGATTTCCGTCAATGCCGATCGTCGGCTCCGACCGCACGGGCGCTTAGACAATGAGCGCTAAAACCGATTTGATGCTTACGCATCATCTTGGCCCGTGCGGGTGACAGGTCTCTTATCAGAGCTTACGTAAGAGCGCCTGATGAGTCTGATAAAGACGAAACGGGCTGTGCAGAGGTTTCTCCTCTGCACCGTTGTGCTCGCTCGCTTCGCTCACTCGCGATTTTTTTGCAGTCCCCCCCTGGCATTCACAATCACTGGGTGCTCAAGAAATAACCAGACAGCTCCAAGTCCCAGAATCATGGACAGCTGTGTGTCATGGACCAAGATTCCAGACACAAGATGGCTTGGGATTGTAGATTGTGAGGGAGTGAATGAGTTTCTCGTCAATCGGTGCTGTGGTTGCTGTTAATACGGATGGTAGAGGAGTCTGTTGGTGGTAAATTATGACAATATACTTTCTCGCCCATGCTGATTGATTCTGACCATGCATGTTTGACTTGCATTTCCTCCAAGCCAGTAATGCGCATTGCAGGCCCATGTCTCTTGTGTGATCTGATCTGTACCCTCATATATCCTTGCTGCATTTTGTCTCGCCGATGTACCTTCTGCACCTCATACCCTGCAGTATGCTCTTTGTAATTCTGTACCCTGCAGTCTGCCCTGCATATTTTCGTACCCTGGCAAATACCCTGGCAAGCTCCTGATAACCCCGATATCATAAGCGCGGCTCAGAGCAGAGTATGGTATTGAATGCTCTGGTCTGTACGGGCATCAACGTCATCCGATACAATGGTCGGTCATCTTCATCAGCGAGGTCACTTGCATCAAAGGTCCTCGCAATTGGCATCCAGGATCACGGTCATCGCATCCGCAATCTCTTGGGTCAGGAGCCTTTCTGGGCGTTCTACCAACGCATTGTGGATATTCTGAGGCAATGCCTGACTGTGACACCAGCGCCCTTGTTGGAGTTCTGGCATGCATTCACCGATCGCCCAGAACCCACAATCAAGGCTGGCACCTTAGGAATTGGTCTGGACAAACCCTTTGGCGACAATGATATGGCGGGCGCACTGGACTTTGTTCGTGATACGAGGCGCACTGCAGAACAGATTACAATCGCTGACTTCAAGGATACTGTGAATGCAATCGAAAAGGCTGTCTTTGGTTTTGCAGGATTCGGGCACAACAATGGGACTCAGACAGTTGGTGAGGGATACGATGGTCCATACCTCGTTCACCCTGTCGTGCGAGCATATAACAACTTGCGATTGGTGCGTCTCTCATCTTTCACTTGACCGTCTCGGCTACTGAGCGACAGGTCAGGAACTTGCTACTATGGCTATCTTCAAGCTCGGACAGTCCCGTCAAGACTACTCATACATGGGGGGTCCACCGCCTGGCCCAGAAGACATTGAGAAGTTTATGGCCGAAGCCGAGGAGCCACTTGAATTGGACAAACGGGCCTCGATGTCACATGCGGCTGCACAAAAACACTTTCCATTCCTGAAGGTCGAAAACGTCGAAAGGTTTTATCAGGATGTCAATGCCCCCACTGTGCATACTCAGGGTAGGGAAGTCAACATGGGCATGCCGGGTCTTTTGGGGTTCAAGACTCAGACGAAGCGTGAAAAGCAGAAGTCAACACGCCAGCCGCTCGAGTCTCAGCAATCACTTGGAAATGTGCTTGTTCCTTCAACCAGTCAACAAGAGCCTGACTCTCTGCCTCCCAGTCCTGAGAACGATGAAGATGTATCAATGATGCAAAATTCGAGCTTGCCTCCCACTCTCCCTGCCTCTCAAACCGATGATGCTGATCAAGGTCAGTTCTTCAAGAAGCCCCATTTTCATATCTCTAATCATATTCCAGATGAGGCAGCTGCCAATCCTCATTTCACAACCAAACGTCCCGCCCCATCTGACCTGGCTCACAATACAACAAAGCGCTCGAAGACCGACCATCCTTAATTTCATGCGCATATTTTATACCGTTTTTCATGCATTTATGTCAGCTGTTTTTTGCTCATTTCGTACCCCATCATACCCCACTCCCCTCTCTGAAATATAATCTGTGCTTTTCTTGCGTGCTCTCTGTGTGATATGATATCCCTGCAATGTTTCGGCTGACTGACAAGTCGCTCAAGTGAAAGCTCGTAACATAATGCATCGCGAATGAGAATCATGTCGGACGCATTGACTGGTATTTCACTTCATAGTCCAGATAGCGAAGTGAAAGCCTTGTCCTCTTTGTGCAATTTCTTCTGAATTACTAGGATGGTACAAGTCATCATGGTGATTGTACCACTTACTCGCTCCATATTCTGACTTGTACCTTGTGGGACGATAGTGCCCAGCACGATTGTAGGTGCATTTGCCTTCCTTCCCTCGCTTGTTAACATCATCACATGAAACACGGGTATTAATCATGTTCATCACTGCGCCATTAAATATATTGAAAATACTGTGATGGTGGTAGTAGTAGTAGTAGTAGTAGTAGTAGTAGCATTTAAACATGCCCATATTCGGCATCAGAATACACAAGTAGCAGTAGTAATAGTACACGTACTCAACTTGTCAGTCGAAATTACTTGTGATGGTTGGAGTAGCAGTAGTAGCAGTAGTAGCAGTAGTAGTAATAGTCTGAACACCCCGTTCTTCGAACGCATGCATTGACATTATCGGTAGTAGTAGTACATGTACTGTGTCTGTACTACTAGTAGCGGTATAAAATCCTCAACCTCCAAGGTCAATATATGGTAGCTGTAGTACACGTACTATGTCTCTACCAGTAGTGGTAGTAGTAGTAGTAAAAAACCGCTGTCGTTAAAGTTCAAAAGTAGTAGATGATACTAGTAATAGTACCTGTACCTCGGCCTCAAACCGAAAAAGGAAATAGTAGTAGTAGTAGTAGTAGCCATCGCAGCTGCGATGGACGAGCCAGATTCTTAGACACACGAGAATGTTAAGTCGATCAAGAAGTATGGATCACGCCCTTGGGCTATTCCAAGCGTGAAGAAACGACAGTCACTCGAGGGGACTATATTCAACGAGTCCTTCCTCACGGTTGTTGTTGATGAAGCCCATCATATGAGGAACCCGGGTGCCAAGCACGCCGCTACTCTCCGCCTCCTCAATCAATCCGTGATCAGATTAATCATGACGGCCACTCCTCTTCTTACGGGACCACGGGTAAGTTGTAAACTGTATGCTTTTTCCCGCTTCTCATCACATTGTGGCCTAGGATATCGCATCTATGGGCCACCTCGTCGGAATCAATCACTTTTCCAGCTCAGCGTCCATAGAAGAAGAAAAGGACGACAAATCGCGACTCAACAAGCTCAAGAGGGCTAATGACAAGGAAGGGTTGACCGCTGAACGGCTGAAGATTGTCGTTCGTCATCAGAACCATTGCAAAGGCCATTTCCTGCGTAGGACAACGACGAGCAGCAGCTTCGAGGATAAGCCACTCATCGACATCCCGCCTTATCGTGAAATCATTGTGTTGGTGCGGCTTACTGAGAGGGAATTGGAAATCATCGAGGTGTGTTCGGAAGCAGCAAAAGCAGAGTACGTCTGTTGAGTTAGTCTTTCTCATTCCCATGTACTCAGACCGGATTTCTAGTGTTTTATCGTCGAGTGATGCTCGCATCTTTACAAAAGTTGATTCGAGCTTTTTTTCTTGCATGGTTATCCACTGACTTTTGAGTTGTAGAAGTTTTATTTGGAATATCGTCTTACGGTCGCCTTCGCTAGAAGAGCAGGCGAGGAAGGTATGCTACCAAAGTTCCATAGTTTGGCAGAATGGGAACCGAAGATGAGTTCAAAAATGGAATACTGCGCTCAAATTTGCGAGTACCAGCTCATTGATGACCGCGTCCTTGATATCATCTGCAAGGATGGTGAGATAGAATTCCCGGATGTGCCGGAAGAGTTCCTTGCCAATCCTCAGAGGACACGACGCATCATTATCTATTCGGAATTTCCGTCTTTGGCCCCTCTACTCCAAAATGTGAGTGTTCTTCGCTGCACATAATGTATCGCTTGTAATGTAGTTGATAGGTTTTATCGCTCCACGGCGTCGAGAGCCTCGCAATCAACGGCAAGACTAGTCTCAAGGATCGCGATTTGGCTGTTAAGCATCTGTACGATGACAACCATCCTGCTCAAACTCTGATCTTCTCCAGCGTCGGCTCAGCTGGCTTAAACCTCGCCATTGCTGATGTTGTTATCCTCTTCATGAGTCCTTGTTCCCCTTACATTTACTCTCGCGCTCATCTTTATGTTCCCTCAGGATCAGCCTTGGTCTTCTCAAGACGAATATCAGATCATTGGACGCGCTCATCGACAGCCCCAACAGAAAGAGGTAAAGGTTTACTATCTACATGCAATGGATTCCGCGGACTCCTTGATTTGGCAAATGGCTCGCGGAAAATCGGCCATGTTTGACGCCTTTGTTAACAAGAAGAGAGGGGCAGGTCAGTTCTATATTCATATGCCTGGTATATCATATTAACAACCCAACTAGAGCTTCAAGCTCTATTACAGGGAAAGGTTCTCGATGATGACGACGGAGATGATCCCTCACCACAAGAGATCCCCGCCGGTGACGAACCTCCAGCAGAGACCAGGCAACAATCTTGCCGTAGAGTCCGTCAGATCATCACCGACGACAACGATGAGGCTGTTCAGTCACCCGCAGTGCACGTCGAAGACTCAGAGGTTTCTTTTCAAACACCAGATGGTGAGGAGAACGAGAGACCACCATCAACGACTGCTTCCAATGTCTCTTCTCCGCGCCTGAGTATGTTGCATCAATTTCTTCAGTTTCTATACTGAAATGTACACAGGCTACAAATCAGATACAGAAGCCGATACCACGGAAGACGATGCTCCACGTGAAACTCAATGTATGTCCGACGTTGTATTTTCTCATTAGCAGCAAGCGGTAGCTTACAATATGTTTGTAGATGAATCGCCTGACTATACCGATTATGACAATACGCCGGGTCGTCACGACGCTGATCCTATTGGCCCCGAGGATGATGACGTTGACGAATACGACACCAGAGGGAAACGTACGAGCCAAAGGGAATTATCTCGTGTCGAGGATGTAGAGATGGAGGGTGTTATGACGGACCCCCCGCATTTCGAAGAGGATGATGAGATGGAGGGTGTCATGCCGGACCTCCCGCACTTTGAGGATGATGAGATATTGCACAGTACGCCCTTCTATGACGACCGCCCATTGACTGATCAAGAGATTCGGTACTTGCATGAAGATTTTCCTGAAGACTACCCAGATGCTGAGCCCACAAGTAGCGAGAACGAGGATGCTGCGAAAAACAGCCCTAGTATGTGCCAATATTGATAAGTATCAACCGCTCACAGAATCTTCCAGGAAATACCCCTGAGCCTGTCAGCGAGAGGATCATTTGTGATGATCAACGACCGCCCACCAAATGTGCTCGCCAAGGCACCATTGGAGACGAAGGCTGTGCCAGAATCCGAACTCAAGTACAGGCCGTATATGAAACACACTCACGCGAGGCACGCAACCAACGTAAGTTTCAGACTCACAAGCTCATGCCATGAATGCTAATTCGCTGAACATCCAGCGCCCGGTACAACCACCTTGCGAAGTGGGTATTTCTTCCTCCAGAGAACAATACCTGACAGATCACCTAGACCATCAAGTTGCAAGGGCTATGCCAGCTTCGAGGAGTCGTTCAACACCGAGGGCTGAACCCGAAGTATCCCCTAACAACTCTACCGGTCCGTGAAGTGCGATATATACACCTATCCATCAGCTATTGACACGAGCGTCTAGATCTCCGAGCATGGACTCCAGGTGTGCAGCCTACTATAGGAGACAAGTCTCGCTTGGTGCGTAAACCGGCTGAGGGCACTGCCAATGCACCTCGAAAGGAGGGTAAGTTAGCCGTACTCTCGCTTTCGACTCTTAGAGTCTGATACACCCCGAGACTCGGCTCCCACTCGTGTTGTGAAAGGCAATCCACCGTTACGTAAACCATCAACAGCGACTATGGCTGCTGTATCCAGAAATCAGACACCGTGAAGTACGGGTATGTGCCCCTCAACACCGCATATATGTCGCCGTTGTTAATTGTAGGTCCACCATTGCAACTTCCGATTACCCCGCAACAAGGTAACAACACCTGAATATTGTCGTTTATGATAATGCTAATCATCCGTCAGACTCCCCACTTGATCACCCATCACTTCCGGTTCGTAAAGGGAAACCCAATCCGTTTGCACGCAAAACACAAAAAACGTCAATTACTCCTGGCTTCACGAGTCATGGTCAGCTGCGGGATACCAATACACATTCAGTTCTGGATCCTGGTGCTGCGTCTTTGCCAAAAGCCCGCCAGCCCACGCAGTCAAAAGCTGAGGTGCCAGTTCAGCGATCCAAGTCATCCGGCGTATGTGTGCATTCTATTGCAGCGAAGGAGATGTAAGCTCAATTAGTGTCAGGTGCAACGTCGCCCCGAAATGCCCGTGAACAGCGCTACTCCCTTATCAAAGGAAGTGACACAGCGTGCCACGTCATCAACGGTAATTCTATTTTCTTGGAGTAATAAACTGTATTGATGTACTTCTCCATACCCAGCAACCAAACCGCCAACCTGTCCCTCCTGCCAATGAGCAGCGAGGACGCACCATTTCACTACCGGTAAGAAGACTGGCTCATGATGTCGGCACGTTGCTGAGTGAATTACTTCACCAGCGTCCACCGCCGGCCAATTCAAATCCCGAGAATGAGCCTATGGTACCAACGGTATGTCAAGCATGCTATCTCGATCCAGTATTTTGTTAACTGTCCATTACAGGTGTCTCGACGTCAGCTGTTGAACTCGCAGCCTACGTCATCCACTGTGAGTTTCTCCCTGGTGATATCAATATTGTACTAATACCACCCAATCTATAGTCTCGATTCACGACTGCAGCGCGTAGCATGAGCGCCTCTGCAGCATCCTCAGGCGTGAGTTGCCTTGACTACTAGATGCACGCTGTTACAACTAACCGCTGCCTTACTTAGCGCCGTTGTCAGGCATCAAGCAGCACTTCGAGGCCGGTTACCCCATCCCACGACGATGGAGGTGTCCCACCGATTGATGCCTTGTCCGGTGTTCATTCGAAGCCGAAAGCCAGGAAGAATTCGGGTCGTGAGGGCGCCAATTAGGATACCACCTATACTTGCTACCGATTTGACATTCGCGCACATTGCTATACTTGTTACACCGAATACTGTCTCCAGCTTTGTATATGTTGTTCAACCTTCTGCATTTTACAATGACAACTCGCTTGCGGCATATGTTTGAGTGACTATTATGTTGGCTAGCTGTCCGATTTTGAGCTGTGCGAGAATTGAACTCCGAAGATTAACTTTGCTGTTGTGATGTTTCTATACTTAATGATTTCTTTGACCCAAGATTGAAGTGAGAACCAGTGTTATGACCGGATGTCTCTGTAACTTAGAACCATGGAAGGCCACAGAGTTGAGATTTGCGTGTGTCTTTATACTGAACGGCTTTCTACCCTTGAGTGTGTTATCTCATCCCTTGCATAATATGTTCACCACTTTCTCATGTCATATGAGCTGTGTACTCGATGAGTGACTATCATGTGAATATTTCTTGTTCTTGGTCTGATTTCGAGATTTGAGAGTTGGGCTTTAGAAATTGCCTTTGATATAAGGGTTGACTAGATATGCCATAGAACATTCATTTCCAGGTGCAGATGCATCTCTCAGGGAGTTCAGATAGCTGGGAACACAACTATGGTAAGATACAATTTTCCTATTTCATGGAAAATTGCATCTTGCCATAGTTGTGTTCCCAGCTACCCACTCTCCAGAAAATACATGTGTACCCTGAGACAACTACCAGGAAATTCATGTAGTGATTTTGGTAATACAGTCCTACAGGATAGAGGGTGTTCTCTGCTCTCTTTTCCAGGAAGTGTGTACCAGACAAACATGCAGTCCAATCCACACTTGCTTTCCCAGTGATCCTGCACCCTCTGGCCAACCTGCAGCCAATCCTGTACCCTCCAGCCAATCCTGCAGCCAATCCTGTACCCTCCAGCCAATCCTGCAGCCAATCCTACACTCGAACCCTACTTCAACCCTTCCAGTATCTTAATAACCCTGAAGTTTTGTTGGGGTTTTAGCTTGACGAGCCGCCTATATAACCCTGAGATCAAAGCTCAAGTAATGCTCGAGCATTATTCCCCAATCCGCAGCTAACCCTCCAAAGACAGGAAGAACAGTTCGTCGTTGATGAATTACTAACGTCAAAAAACAACGTCGTGGCCCCCGTTCTTGTCCGGTATCCCAGTATCCCGGATTTTGCCTTGCTAAATATACGAATTGTATCCCATTGACAGATTT
>JANIEX010000553.1:0-27136 GCA_027627405.1 Leucocoprinus birnbaumii | reverse complement strand
GTACTTTTCTTTTGCTACTGTCTCGAGAGCGCATAATGTGATGAGAGCTTGTGCATCATCGCTCGTGATATTTTCAGGCATTCCTGAAAGGACCGATCGTGAATTAGCTTGCATGGTGACTCAGCACATCAGCGTCTGACGTACCTCTCGCGATGCTGTTAAATCTATCAGCAATCGGTTTAGCGTAGATATTTTGCCATGTGTCCATCGGAGCGTCAGGATGGTCAGCATTAGGGCAACTCTTATCATCTAGTGTATTATTGTATCCTTTCTGAAATGACGATAATAAAGAAGCGAGGATTGAAGGCTGACATACGACCTACAATTTCTGGAATGATAAGGGCAAGAGGTGGGTCTAGTATTCCACCGCTGCCATTTCGAAATCCTAATAAAATCCATCCACGGTCTGTGTTAAGAACTGAGGGTGGCTTTACATACCGTCTATCCATTTCGCGGTGCTCTGGATGACACGATCACTGCCGGATGCTCGGACAAAGGGTATATTGTGCTCATTTGCGAGACTGGCATATCGAACAAAGGATTTCCGCCCTGACTCAGACATCCTGTTCGAGGAGAAAGAAAAATAAGTTGAGTAATCTGACTTGGGAGGTAGAAAATGGAAAGCAGAGAGGAAAGCGTGTACGGCTGAAAAGGGTCAAAGAAAAACTCACTGGTGCTCTCCAAAGGGAAGTAGGTCGTCAGTGTTGAGATCATACTCATAGTTTTTGATGAATTCAAAATGAGCATCAGTATAGAGCACAGCTTCTTGGAGTCGCATCAGAGCTGTAGCGATACGAGCAGACTGCCCAAGTGTAGGATAACGCGCCCCATGCCGCTGAAGCTACGCGGGAATTCAGCTCTCGTTTCGCAGATAAGGCAGCTCAAATTCGCATACAATGTTCACTTGAGTTAGGTGGCAACCTTCCGGCGGTGGTTTGTACTCCTGAACAGAGTAATATGGTGAATAAGCAGCCCATAATTTCTGCGTTTCATAAGGCGCGAAGGGAGCTCCAGCGTCGTAATAGTCTGTGTCTTTGGGGGTATCAAGCGGACTCCGAGACAGCTGATTATTTTCCCCACAATTCATTAGACCCCTGTGATATAGAAATGGAACTAGGACTGGAATAAGAAGGACCAATCTCCGAGCTGCTGAAGGCCTTTCCGAAATTCTGGGTTTGCGAGTGGAAAAGGAGCTGATATCGAAGGGGTGGTTGTCGCTTGAACCTGTCTTATCGAAAATAGGCGAATTTTCGACGTCCCAGTTGTTGTTATCATGCTCTACATGTCTCGGATTTTCTGTGGCAGGATGCTCGCACAGCAGCGGTTGGAGAGCTACCATGATTCTCGTTTACTAGATGACGCCGGTGCCTTGAGTTAGCGATCCTGGAACTTGACAGTGCCGCCTGGAGACTGATGGTTAGGTTGGAGGTTGATAGCATGAAAGAGGCATCAGCGCAAGACTCCTAAATGCAGCTTTGCGAGGTTTGACGCTGTGCGCTGTTCTCCCGAACCTCAGCGTCTCGGCTTCAATTCTTGGCTCTTGATTGGTCAAAGTGTGTTGATATCTATTTGTCTACAACAAGCACGTGCGATGCGGTGCTCTTCAGCTCTTCCCACTTTCCGGCAGCCTCAAGCTCGCCTTCAAGTCGTAAAACCCGCGAGTTCGCGACAAACGCTCCAGCTTAGGACTTTCTTGGGCTATATGTGCATAATTACTGGCTCAGGGCGCCTCTTCAGCTATCCGTGTAAGTTCCCAAGTTGAAGAAACGATATGATAAGCATCATCAAAGTATGATACAAGTCATCGCTCGCAGGATGGGCTTGTGAAATGCACCCTGAGTGAGTGCAAATTGCCACTAATAAATCTTTGGCCGCATCAACTACTTATCTCTGTAGGGACTCGTGCTTCGGCTCCTGTTACCACTCTGTTGAGCATTATACAATGTCGGAGTTCCGCGGACGAGACAGCTGGCTTGCTAGGATGTTTGCATTGTCGGATAGTAGGCCTCATATGTAAGCCTCATTCTAGAAAAGTGCCTTTCGTCTTGTACAAGAACCTGAGAAATGAAGCAGAGTGGGATCTGAAGTTTGGGTCAGATTTTCGGTCGGATTAGAACGAGTCAGAGCTAGATCAACCATGCAATCGATCGAACCAGTATCCTGTTAGTCTCGGGGCTATTTGAGTGTATGAAGAGCGTATGAACCTTGGTTAGCTTATTTTTAGGTTGTTTTCGTGGCGCTTTAAAATCTGTCGGTCCTTTCCACGCAGTGTACAGGATTGGTATTGTCCACTAAACCACATTCGTAACCCTCGAGCAGTTAACTCATGTATTACGCTGTCCCAATGCTAGTCAGAGAAAGTACTCCGGCCCACTTCTACGATGTGATAGCACAGAAATACCAAAGATGTAGATCATTGTACCACGAAAGGCCGGGCAGGCTTGGCATAAAGTTCATTGGATACCTCGTTAGGGGTTTCTGGCGTCTGTTCCAAACAACATAACGAATCGATGCAACCGGTTGTTCAGCGTATCTTCTATTTTCTGTCTCGCTAACACACAAAGTCAAGAAAAAAGCCACATCCTAAAACCAACTTTCCAATACACTTCACGGATCTTGACTGCCGTCGGACCAGTTGGAAGAGAAGCCTTTGCAAGGACGGTGCCGAAGCCTGCCAGCAATTAGCGGTGAGTCACAGATTCATTGATTCGAATCGCTGTACCGACGGGCGCCTCATTAGGGTTATAAAACTCTTTCACGCAGCTCACTTGGCAAGCGGATACCCATCATGTCGATTTCAGACGCCCTTCCTTCGCCTTTTGCTATGATTTCTCTCATCATCATTCTGGCCACGGCATACACATTCGCACTTATCAAGATGAGAACATCCCAGGTCAGAATTATATGCGCCCTAGTTAAAACCCTGGACCTTCAACCATTATATTGCAGCTCAGCCAAATTCCAACCCTTGGACCACGAGGTCCTGTCGCCTCTCGATTGAATGCTTTGACGTCTTTCTTCCACAGTCACGAAATTGTCCAAGAGGGATACACAAAGGTACGGCTCCTGTCAGTAAGTACCCAGTTGAGTTACTAGTATATTGACCCGGCTGTGTCATGACAAGCATCGCATCTTCAAAATTCCAAGATATCTCTCTTGGGTTGTCATCGTGAACGGCGAACAGCACATAGAAGATATAAGAAAGGCAAACGATGAACAGCTATCATTCCTTGACGCACTGGACCAGGTAAGATTCCACCAGCACACATGTGTCTGGCCTTACTCAAACCATTTCACAGGCCGCACAGCTTGACTATACTATCGGCCCAGGTCTCAAGGATGACTTCTTTCATATCAATGTTGTCCGTGGTCCTATGACCAGGAATATTGCTGCTCGCTTTCCGGAACTTCTCGATGAAATCGACAAGGCATTGGGTAACCTCATTAATGACTCGGGAAACGGTAAGTCTCCCTTATTACTGTCTCGATCCTGCTGACCCATCAATTTCGTCGTACTGATAAGAAGGCTGGGTCAGCTTATCATGTTATACGTCAGTGGTAAACATTGTGTCGAGAGTCAGTGCTCGGTTCTTTGTTGGCGCTACGTTGAGTAAGTGAAACACTAGCAGACTCGGTCGTGAATGCAGCTAATTACTCTGGCAAGGCTCAGATCAGCGCTACACAGACTTCNATGCAGCCTCCTTTGCACACGCCATGTCCGCCTTCTGCTCCTCTGCCTCTCTTTCCTCTCATTTCTGCTGCAGTCTTTTCCAACTCCTTTTCCTCCTCTTCAAGTTGGCATAGTAACACCTCCAGATTGCCAAGTTCTTCTGCCAGATTTACAGGAGATCACTCTTGCATTGGTTGTGTCTGCGATTCATCAGCCATGGTGGTGGAACAAAGTCAAGAGGTACAAAACCTTATTTCAAAAATTTCAAACTATCTATAGTAGAGTCCAAAAATAATTCCCACACCTTTGATCACAGGCTTCAAAGGCTCAGCTTTAAGGGGGGGATACTGTCATGGCTCGTTCTGACCTACCCAGCGGAAGCATCAGATAACTCTCTTTTCAAACTGAGAACATTTTTGTCTCGTCTTTCCTTTTTCTTTCCGATCGGAAGCACTGGATAAATCTTCATCACTTCCTTATTGTTTCTTCATAGATGTTTTCTATTGCCTTCTTACTTCCATCTATTTCATATTACCTCCTTATTTCCTAGTAGCACTATTATTCTATTGACATCTTGTTCTACGTTGCTGTGCAACAGTTTCCTGACATTTCCAATTTCATTTTACAGATAATTATCTTATTATACCTTTTGTTGTTTTCTGCACTTACTGTAACTATCTGCTCTCCTATATAAGTTGGTAGTTTACACTGTAAACCCTGAGTTTGATAATCGACTAAGTCATTGTGCTTACTCCTCTTATAACTCTTCTCTTTCCTACTTTCCATTGCATCAATCTTCCTATTGTTATCCAACTTTTCCAAGTCTGGGTCACAAATGGCAATAGTGGCACAGCATATAAGCTGAGGCCAAGACCCACCCCTTTCCAATGGATATATTGGCTAACATCCAGCTAATTATTCTTGTCCCTTTCTGTGTCTATTCCATTGCTAACTTATCCAATCTTTCTGTTGTTTCTGAGTGTATAGTCCACTTAACAAAAGGGAGCCTATTATGATGGTCACAAGCAACCTGATATTGTAGAGGTGTGGCAGAATGAATTCATCCCAGTACTTGATAGGCTTTGACTACTACTGGTTGAATATGATCCTTCTGATTTGATGAAGGAGATTGAGAAGCCAATCACAAATCTGATAGAATGACATTTGGTTCTTGTCTCTCAGAATGAGATGACAGCTCAGGCAAATGATGGATTAAAGTATGGCTAATATGAAAAGAGACAGCAGCCATTGAGAAAGAAAGGTGTTAGTTGGAGCATTCATCAATCAGGTGTCATTTGTCCAACAGTTGGGTGGTTAAAGGATGCATCCAAAACCCTGAAGTATGGTAAAAATTACAAGGGTTATTGGAATGGTGAATTATTCATCAAACAGGTGTGTACTTTGAGTCAAACTATATAAATGTTTATTTCTCATATTCTGGTTATTTAATCTTAGCTTCATGAAAAGATTATTCCAGAGTTTGAAGCTGCTCATGGATCCAGCTATTGAGCTGTCATTCTGGTGGACAATTCCCAGAGTCATTCAGCATATGCCAAAGATACTTTGATAGCCAGTTGTATGAATCTTAGGCCTGGTGGGAAACAGGCATTTATCCAAGATGGCTGTTACTATGATTCAGAGGAAAGCAAAATGATCCAGTCAATGGTCTTTCCCACTGATCACCAGTCCTTTCCTGGGGAACAAAAAGGGATGAAGCAGGTTTTGGTGGAGAAAGGCTTATTGTGAAGGGATCTTCACATGAAATGTGAGAAGTGTGATAAAGGAGCCACAAATTGCTGTGCAAGATACATTCTTGAACTCTAACCAGATTTTAAAGCTCAAAAACCACTTGTGCAAGAAGTGATTGAAAATGCTGGTCATATTTGCCTGTTACTTTGGATTTGCCTGGTACTTCCAAAGTACCATTGTAAGCTCAATATTATTGAATATTTTTAGGGTTGTGTCAAGTGCTATCTACACACTGCATGAGAATTTTTGTAACAAGTGCCTGGGTATTGAAATAGTATTGAAATAATACCATAATTTCAATTTAGTTGAGCCCAACTATTTGGTAACATTTCAATACTGTTTCAATAACCAAGCATCTATTACAGAAATTCTGAGGTAGTGTACAGGAGTGCTGTGATTATTTATTCCCTATCTTAGAGTCTAATATACCACTTGCACTTACATCAGTGAGTGTTATACTCATCTGCAAGTGGCAAAAATGGATGTTTTGCTGGGTAGATGCATACCATAGAGGTCTGGGTGCTCAAAAAGCTCAGGTTCAGGCATCCATTTCACAGCAGTATAAGTCTCATCAATGTGTTCCAGAAAATGTAGCCAATGCATTTGATTAGATTAGATAATTACTAATATTACCTATTTTGGAAGCACCTTCCAATTTTGGATATGCTGACATCATACAGCCAATTCTTGTGGGCCACCACAAAATAACTCCATCAATTTTGACCAGATGAAAAAGTTGTCTAATATTTAGACTATTGAAAGAAGCGTTTTGTAAAGAGGGATAATTTTTTGGGTAAAATTTGTGGCTCCCATTTCTTTTGCACAAAAGTAGCAGTGACTAGGTGGCCTGCACCATAGTCACCAAGGACTGAAACCTGCTGCAAATCAGACCTTCACTGTACAAGTGTCCACAACCCAGCCTTAGAAGTGGGCCCTCAATGACCAACATTAGTTCATCCTCATTGTGATCAAAAAGATGTGAAGAAAAGAAAGAGGGGCAGGTTGAAAGAAGCTAGCCTGATACTGTCCAAGTATTGTTGAGTGGAAGTTAGGTCATGCACCAGCTGTGCCACCTAGACTAGCACAGTTTGTGAGAAGAGAAGCTCTAGTTGGAGGAGTGGGAGGCTGGCTAGCTGCTCTCTCATGAAGGGAAACAAGACCTCTGTTACTGTACTGCCTGAAAGGCTGAAAGTTAAGTCACGTAACTTCTGGGTGGCACTCCAAAATAGCACTTTCTGATTGCAACACTTTTTGAAATCAGGACAGAGCTCAGTAAGGTACTACTTATGCTTGAAACAACCAGCTACCACATCAACAGAAAGACAATATCCAGATTGAATACTACAAATATGGTAGAAATCACCTAATGAGAGATTGTCCTAGAATGGGCTGCACCTTGAATAACTGGGTGCATCTACAAGCAGCTAGAACAGAAGTAAATGAGGGATGTAGTAACTCTCATGCTGTTGATGAACATCAACTTTCTTGGAGTTGAGAAAAAGTCATGCAATAAGTTGGGCCTGAATTGGGCTACCATGAACACCTCCAATGGTTTAGTTCAGGCTAGAATCAACTGGTCCTGGTCCTGGTTCATTAAAAAGGTCCTCTAAACTGAACTGAACTGGACCTCCACCTTGCACCCACATTTCTAATTTGCTACATATTCATAGAAATACAATTATAAAAAACAGATAATAAGGTAAACAAATTGAAAGAACAAGAGACATGGTCAAGTTTGATAGCACATATAAATACTAATATTGTATACAATTGCTATAGTGCTTACTGAGCAACAAATACCTTTTGAACTGCTCTGATGAATGTATATATATCACCAGTGTCAGAGAGCTGACTCATCAAGACACCAATAGCAGGGTGGTTTGGAGATATTGTGACAACTGACTCTAGTGGTCAATATGAAATCCAGGCAAACTCTAAAATTCAGACCCACCTTTGTAATCTGTATCAGCAATATCTAGCACAAAACTCGCCTCTTTCATTCTGTCCTCGCGGTCTAGATTTCCAAATCTGAAGAGTAGTTTGTCTTGGCCGACGCCCTCAATACTGCAAGCTAGTAGTGTTTCACAGCTGATGAGCTCGGGCGCAATTCGTGATGCATGAGTGCTTAGCGTGGCCCGTTCTTTGTCTTTCTCTAGAGACCAAAGGTCAGAAGTAATCGGGGACAGAATGTACAAGAATGCACCTCGTCGCAAATTCCCTGTGATTGCACGATATTGATCAATCTCTCCCTGAATTGCCGCACATTTGTCCTTCAGTGATGTAAGCTGTCGCTGAAGTGCAGCAACTGAAAGCTCAGCGGCCTTGCACTCCTCTTTCTCGCGTTCAAGCTCTGAGAAAGAACGATGAGTAACCCGAGCCAGGATGTTGTACAACGACGCACCTGTGACGAGCTCAATCTCCTTCAATTTACATCTATTTATTTCTTTCTCCACGTTCTGACTCTTTTCAGCGTATTTCTTCTTCTCCGTGGCTTGTTTTTGGCGTCGGTTCGAAATATCATGGATGGCCTTGTTCTTGAATCCAACGAGGGCCTGGAGAAAATTGCGCGTTGACTCTTCATAGATATGAACACGCAAGTCAATGCTTGGATGCTGGTCCTGGAGAAGTCTGGATAGGTCGATTTGGGGGCGAGGAATGGTCATGGTAGTCGAAGAGAACACGCAAACACAAGACGCGACCAACGCGTGAGATGATCACGTGCAAGCAATCAATCAATTCCTGTCAAGCCCCTGTTCAATCTTCGAAAGTTGAAACGCTCGCGAGGACTCGGAAACTACTTCAACACTCTGTTCCCTATCGCCTAGCTATTAGTGAGGTCTGCTATGCCAAGCGATCAGGACGCTTACATGGGAACAGCAAAACCTTTCGGAGTCAGCGACATCACGATGGGCACAGCGAAACCCTCCAATGACGTCTATATGGAAACTGCAAAGACTGGGCTGACCCTTAGACAGGGTGCGATGAAGGGGTGGGAACGAGAGCTGCTAGAGTCTCCCGAAGTCAAGAGAAAGTCGACAGTTGCTCAGCTTTGTGAGTCTTTCTTACCTCTGAAGTCAATCCGAACGCAGTCTCATCGACATATCAGATTTCTTGGATTACTACTTCCAGAACCTAGGCTATTTAGCGGCTAGGAAAGAACGCCGCGCTGTATTTGACAAGGACACGGCAGCAAGAGGAGTCAAGGGGCAGGAATATGCCAATGAATTTAAATCGTATTGCGGTCGTGAACGAGTTCTATTGCGTCGGCGGAGGACAAAGTTGAAGGTCGATCAATTCCACATTATCGCTCAGGTTGGACAGGGAGGGTACGGTGAGGTATATCTTGCTCGGAAACAGGACTCTGGGGAGGTATGTGCGCTCAAGAAGATGAAAAAGCGAACGCTCCATAAGATGGATGAGGCAGGTTACCAGCATTAACCTCTATTAACGCAACTAACCTCAGGGTTAGATCCGCCACGTTCTAGTTGAACGAGATATCTTAACTGCTACGAAGACACCTTGGCTAGTACGCCTACTATACGCCTTCCAAGATCCTCACTACGTATACCTGGCCATGGAATATGTCCCAGGAGGAGACTTCCGGACACTTCTCAACAATTCCGGTATTCTCAAAGAAACACATGCTCGATTCTACATAAGCGAGATGTTTGCTGGAGTAAACGAGCTGCATAAGCTTGGCTACATCCACCGAGATCTCAAACCAGAGGTGCGCAGAATGCTTCTCTAAATATCTCACTTACACACCAACCCCAGAATTTCTTAATAGATGGCACCGGCCATGTCAAGTTGACCGATTTTGGCTTGGCAACAGGAGCCTTGAACCCCAGGCGTATCGAATCTCTGAAGATCAAGGTACAGTCCGGTTCAACTCGCCGAGACTCGACTGATCTTCTCGACAGCTTGACAAAGTGAAAGACAATCAAGTCATTCAACGAACAGCAACAGAGCGACGGACGATCTACAAATCTATACGCGGCGCAGACCCACGCTACGCCGACTCTATCGTCGGTTCTCCTGATTACATGGTGCGATACATTTCACTTGAAACATGACTTGCCGCTCAACTTTACCCCTTAGGCTCCTGAGGTTCTTAGAGGGAAGCCGTACACTTATTCCGTCGACTACTGGTCCCTCGGTTGCATCTTGTTTGAGTTTATGGCCGGCTTCCCTCCTTTCAGCGGCGGGACACCGGAGGAAACCTGGACCAACCTCAAGAACTGGAGCAAAGTCCTCCGAAGACCTCAGTACGATCAACCCGAAGACCTGATCTTCAACCTATCAGATGTCGCCTGGGATGCAATAACGAAGTGCGTCCCTTCATTTCTTGCATTGACAAATATTATCTGACATCTCTTTCAGGCTCATTGCGCATGCAAGTCTCAGGTATGCGACACTTGACGAGATCGGCGGTCACCCCTTCTTCAAGGGTGTCAAGTGGGATGACCTTCGTAATATCCGAGCTCCATTCGTTCCCGCCCTGGACTCGGAGATTGATACCGGATATTATGATGACTTCACGTCACCTGAGGATATGGCCAAGTATGCCGAGGTCAAGGAGAAACAAAAGAACGTTGATGCAGTGCGAGAGACAGAGGAGCCAATGGGTAGAGGCGTCTGGGTTGGTTTCACGTTTGGAAAGAACGGACCCGGACCCAAGGTCAACGCCTCTGCTTACTCAAACGAAGATGACGGTACCCTAGCGACAATTTTCTAATACCCCTTTTGCGTTCGTTTTCTTGCTACTCTTGTTGTATGAGTATAATACCCTCACGGATCGGAATATTCCCGACTAATGAATAGATTTAACAAGCGGCGTCCAGAGTCCATTCCCGACAAATATAAACGCAAGCACAAGAAAATTGTATGCTACACCCTAAGCATTAAGTGGTTGCATATATATATAAGAGGTAAAGCCAGGCAGGTATTAAGAAAAGAATGTGTGATTAAAGGATTGAAAGACGAATGGAACGTTCAGATAGTCATCAACGAAGGGGATGGGGCATATAGAAAAGTCGTTCACCGAGAAGTCATCATTAATTCAGAACGGTACAGGTGCAGCTGCCCAGCGCTTGCGTCCATACTGTGATCCGATAATCAGCTAAAGACTTACAACGGATCAATAATGAGTATGTACCTTTGGTCGCTTCTCAACGTAGTCTTGAGTTTCCTCAACATCGCAAGGTGATCTACGCTTCAAATTGATGCGAATCATGACTGGGCGGTCCTGATTCTCCTGCGAATAGACATGAGGACCAAGGTTCTACATTGAAGGAGAAAATCGGTCAACGTACAGGAGTAGTCACTGTGCTCGACGACCTCGAAGAACTCGAAGAGTGGGCGAGGCCAGGGCAAGCCACAATATCAGAGGGGACATCAGGGTGCGGTCGCCGATGAAGACTATTGCCTTCATAACCAGAGGAAGGGTATACAATCTCGTTGCGGAGAGCAGACGGCCTATACGCAATTCTTGTCCTTGCCAAGTGCTCAGAGAGCGCGGCGTTGACGTTGAGCAGATCGCTAGCCGAGGGACCAGACATTGAGCTATTCGTGTCCACTTGAGCGTTGGGCTCAAAGATAGGACTGTAAGTCTGGATGATCTCGGGGTCCTGTCTGCAGTAGGCTTGCATGGTCGGCAAGTTGTGTGCTTTGTGGGTATCGACCTTAAGGTTGAGCCGAATGGCGCGTCGCTTCGCATGGTGTGTGGGCTGGTGGAAAGCACGATAGCAGCGAGCCTCGGCGTAGAAGAAGGTATTCGCATCTCGGAGATTATGAATGACTTGAGCAAAACGTGAATCAGAGAGCATGGTTGATGATTAGGGTAATTAGTGGATGCTGGAGGGCCTTTCGTGAATATGGTCGTTGACGAGCAGAGAGATTACACGCGCAGCGTGTGAGACAGGAGAAAATGCAGACAAGGAGGCGCTAGAAGCCGGGGCTGGGGTGAACACAACAATAGACGTGTTTGTGGCAGCAGACGAGAAGGCGGAGACCTTTATAATTCTTCCAAACTGGGACCCACAATCAGAAGTTCAACAAAACAATAAACTGTTAGCGCAACCGAAGCGCGAGACAGATCTGATTGGATCCAATTGTTATCAATGAGTATCAAAGGGAATTCCATTGATGGAATAAAGGCACCTCTTCCGGTAATGCGTGCTCTTGTACTCTACGGCGCCCTGGTTGCCAGCTCGCATGATTTTGACATAGGGTGGCAGCACATTTCACGATCTGGATAGTCTTGCTAGCATGAGTCGGTAAGCTTGGGCAAGTTCTGGCACCGAGAGGATCGTGGGCTCGCATGCCGTTTCAGCAAATGCTGTTGACCAAATTTCAGTTTACCTGTGAAGAGCTAATTGTGAAGCGTGGGATTGATGCGAGCACGTGGCGTATTTTTGTAACATATCCGAACCAAGCATTATCGACCTTTGCAAATTGCGTTGCTTCGTTATGACCTCCGCTCACAAAATAGGTTAGCACTATTTTTTAATACAGAGTGGTCACGGCTTGAAAATGATATGAATTAGGATCTTTGTTGTTTTGCCCAGAGTGTGGAACACTCTTGGACCAGCCTAAAGACGGCGAAGACCATGTACCATGCGACCAGTGTGAACACGAGGAACCAGCGAGCTGTAGGCGTCGGGCATTTGTTCTGATGGATGGTGTTTGATTGAGCTTCATCAAACTAGCTTATGATAATATCGTGATTACGACACGGTCGCATCCTGACGCATTCCCTTCGGCGCTCAGGCAGAAACGGAAAACGCAGACGAAACTACACGAGAAGGGAGACCAGGGCACATTGGTGACGTACTATCTACAGCATCGGCCACAAAGTCATACTTAGGATGGAATAGGTATCTGAAAAGTGTCCATCCTGTGGGCACATGGAAGCGTACTCGAAAGAGATGCAGGTACGTGGATAATCGAAAGAGTCGTAACACGTCGAATGAACTTGACCATTTAGTTGCGAAGCGCGGACGAGGGGTCAACAATTTTCTATACGGTGCGTATTTGAAGGCGGCGGGTACGCTGACACTGATCGGCGGCATAGTGTGCGTCTTGCAAGCACGGATGGCGTGTCAATAATTAAGAGGGGGTATATTGACTAGACGTAGACGCCAACACTGCAGAATAGAGCGACAATTCCAAAACCACCGAGTAAGCTGGCAGTCGATGCGACAGCGAGTTCTCTCGATGGGATAGATAGTTTTGGCAAACTAGCAAAGTCTGAGCTGGTGGAACAGAAAAGAAGGAGATAACCTACGTCGTAAAGTAGAAGGCTAAGCCGAAAGTAGACGAGAGGAGAACAAGCGCCAAGAACGGCAAGGCAGCGGTTGGAACGAGTGGTGCAAAAGGAGGCAGTGCGTCGAACGCGAGCTGGAAGACGTGGATGAGTGCATGGGCTGGAGCGTCATGGAGGAGTTACCTTTGCGTCGTTGTAGTCAGCCATGGTGGATCAGAATGACGCTGGCCACGACAGCGAACGACGTCACGCCCCAGCTGAGACAAACACGTGCAAGCAGCAAATATCAAGCCTCCTGGCAACTCGATTCTCTCCATCTTACCACCATGTCCTCCGCCCAGAAGATTCAGCAGCACCCCGTCTTTATTCAGGTCCAGAACAAGGCCCAATACCACGTCGGCCAGCTCGACAAAGAGGTGCTCTCGTACCCGTCCTTTACCCACCCTTTTGCTGACTTTTTTACAGCTCGCTAAATATCCTGTTCTCATCAACTTGGAGCAACGCACACAAATCCCAAAGACTTATGCCGTCCTCGGTGCTCTATTCCTCATCTCTGTCCTTCACTTGATCAACCCTCTCGCTGCCCCCGTCTCCAACCTCGTCGGCTGGGGCCTCCCAGCTTACCTTTCCTTCAAGGCTCTCGAAAGCCCTTCTCCTCATGACGACGTTCAGTGGCTAACCTACTGGGTCGTTTTCGGTTTCTTCAACTTCATTGAGAGCCTCGCTATCCGTGTCCTCCTCTACTACGTCCCCTGGTACTATGCTTTCAAGACTATCTTCATCGTCTGGTTGCAATTACCTGCCTTCCGCGTGAGTAAAACCTCGTGTGCCGCGTGTCGTTAGCTTAGCACTGGTGTTTTCCACGTTTTTAGGGTGCCCAGACTACCTACTTCACTCTCCTCAAACCCGTGCTATCCAACCTCAGCAGCCAGTCTCGCGTTGTTGCTCCAACTACGACAACTGCGGATGCCCACCAGGAGTAAGCGCTTCCTATCTGGAGGCGTCCAGATCTGTTCATCTGTGTCGGGGAACGCCTACCCTTGACTTAGTATGCCTATACCGTTGCCAGTCATAGACTTTCTTTTTTGTAATCCTGCCGTTTCCCTCAGTGGTTTCTCTGTTCACGTTATGGTGGCGCTAGTTTTTTTTCCTTCGCTTATTATTACTTGTGTGAATCTTCGTCCAGCCGACAAAACTATTTACCTCCATCGGGTCCCACCGACTCAGCGTCAGCTTCCATGATATCACGGCAGTAGCAACAGCTACTAGTACTTGTTCCTTATCAAGCAGTTCCCGGCGCCTACACGGGCTCTCGCAGGGCCGAGCAAAGCGTATCAATTTTGCTGGAAGTGGCTGTCGCAGATCAGACCTTCGGAGCGTTTCGAAGGGCACGGAAACATTGTGCTTTCATTTTGATGAGAAAGAGTAAACAACGTCAAGTTTGTCACGATAAGCCATTTTAGCCTCAACGCCTCGACAGTGACCTCCACCTTCAAATGCATTCATATCATGGTTTCAGCCTCTTTCTCGCACACTCTCTTCGATCTAGCCCCATCAACCTTAGGCTCCTGTTCAAGGCTGTCAATGACCATTGATGGTCACTGGACCCATATATCCATGCGGTTGCACGCGGCCTAGCCGAAGTTTCCCAGGATTCTGCAAACTAAGTGCGTAAAAAGCGGAGAATTCTCTCTCTTGTCTCCGGGCGATTACTCTGGAGATATACTCCTGACATTGTGGGGACCGAGTTCTCCGCCGTATCCTACTTCGTGGACGTTTTCAAGAAGGGAGGCTTATCAGCGGCCGAGAGAAAATGGAACTTAAGAGACTAACCATTTCGGTCGCACGCCTGCTCACGGCCTCCTTCCCCTTTTCGCTCCACTGTGCCGGACTGAATAGTTGTCGTGGCAAAGAGGAAATCCTCGGCAACATGACCTGTTCTACGAAGCCAGGTGAACACCGAGTCTAAAAATAATTCCGGAATTCCCGCCTTTAAATGTGGGGTACTTCACCAATGGAAAGCCCACTAGAACTCCCCTGGCGCTCCTTGTACTATCCTACCATGGCTGAGGCGGAGAAGAGTTCTCGTGACGAGAGCAGTGAAAGGGGGAGCCTGCAGATTTACGAGAGACCAAGAGGCCTCAAGGGCTTGTATTATAACCCTATGACTCAAGTGGTACTATTGGGACTTGTCTGCTTTATGTGTCCAGGTGAGTAGTCGCCTTCATCTTGATAATCTCGTGTTGATCCGGGGACAGGTCTATTCAACGCTCTCAACGGACTGGGGGGAGCAGGACAAATCGACCCGACGGTTAGTGCCAACGCAAACTCCGCTCTCTACGCCACCTTTGCAGTAGGTGCCTTCTTCTCTGGGTAAGCAAGCAACCCTTGGCATTGATCGTAACTTCCTCGCTGATACCTCCTCCGCCAGCTCCGTGAATAACAAACTAGGGCCAAAACTAAGTCTTCTGCTGGGTAGTGCGGGGTATCCCTTGTACATTGGATCATTTTTGTGAGTTCTCGGTCAGATGCGTCGAGGCTGCGCATGAAATTTTGACCTATTATTAGGGCTATCAACATCCATCCGAATGTAGGAGGCTTCGTAATCGCAGCGGGGGCTATTCTTGGAGTTTGTGCGGGGCTGCTATGGACTGCACAAGGCTCTCTGATGCTTTCATATCCAACTGAAAGCCAAAAGGGTCTGTTTATTGGCATATTCTGGGCTATCTTCAATCTTGGAGCGGTCGTGGGCGCGTCAGTTTCTCTGGGAAAGAACTTTGACTCTAAGGCAAGTCCTCACTCCCATGTTAATTTCCTGCAGCATGCTCAACTTGGTTCCCTCTCTCAGGCCAATTCGGGTAGGTTGAGTTATTCCCTGGTTAAAGGACTTCAGTTGATGAAGTAAATCGATGACTGAAATGGTGCACAGTTGACAATGGCACTTATGTGAGCATCATGATCCTTGGATATACAACATCACCCTTACGCCTAAACCATGCCAACAGATAGGATTTCTGGTCCTGACCTTGATCGGTGTCGTCATCCCCATCTTCATGGCCGACCCAACCAAAATCATTCGCTTCGATGGTACTCTTGTTACAACCCCGCGCCATCCTTCCTGGAAGTCAGAGATCATGGGGCTCTGGTACACTCTGAGAACAGATCCATATGTTCTTCTACTGTTCCCGATGTTCCTCGCCTCGAACTGGTTCTATACTTGGCGTGAGTTGTGTTCTGGATTTAAGGTGATATACTCGCTCACGAGGTAATCTAGAGTTCAACGAGTATAATAATGCTATCTTCAACATTCGTGCACGTGCGCTGAACAACCTGGTGTACTGGTTCGCCCAGATCATTGGCTCCCTCTCCATTGGTTTCGTTCTTGACCAGAAAAGACTTACCCGTCGCTTCCGCGCCTTTACTGGATGGATAATCCTTCTTGTTATGGTCTTCGTCGTACACATATGGGCGTACTTTTACCAGATGTGAGTACCTCCGCTCCGCACGGAAGACCTCGCTTCCTCATTCTATATCACATTATCACAGACAATATACAAGAGAATCTCTGCCACCAGAACATGTCAAAATGGATATTTCAGATCACGGCTACGCGGGACGGATCATGTTATACATCGTCTGCGGTTTACTCGATGCCATGTGGCAAACTGCCGTTTATTGGCTCATGGGAGCCATGTCCAACGACCCGGCGAAGTTGGCTTATTTCACGGGGTTCTGTGAGTTGACCCCGAGCAGACCGCTATGTCACTTCCTCCCTTGACTGACTATTTATACGCACAGATAAGTCCCTTCAGTCTGCTGGTGCAGCTGGTGCCTGGCGCGCTGATGCGATCCAGACTCCGTACGATCACTCTCACACATAACAGGCTCTCGGCTAACGTATCACCTTCAGGTATATGAACATGTTTATCTCGACCTGGGTACTTCTCGCCGCTGGTCTCGTCTTTTCCCTTCCACTTGTGGTGATGCGCGTTAAAAACCACACGAGTTCGACTGATGACCACCGGTAAGTCGCTTTTAATCTACATTCTGGCTGGGCTAAGTATGCAGTATTCATAGCGACAGAAATTACAGCGATTACGACTGAGTGTCCCTCTTGTTCGAATATGTTTTCACTTCCTATTGAGACTTGGAGATCTATCATTAAATACCTCGATCTTAATGGCCTATAAGTCAGACCCGCGGGTCGGCTTTCCGCCGATGAATCGACTGTACATTATTTGTAGTACTTAAAAAGTAGCTATAATTGGGCGACCCCTCAACGACATGGGTCGGAGCTGAGAAGGGGGGTGGAGTTCGGGACATACGGTCAGGATAACGCCGTATGAGATCTCTATCTGGACCAAAACAATCTGTATTCCTCACTTGACAAGCTTTGAGCACCCGGTGGACTGAGGACGATATGACTCGATGGGACCACGATAAGCGTACATGCAGCTGAATGCTGCGACCGTCTGCCAGTTATCGGCTAGGCCAGTAGCCCTGGATGTAGAAGGATATAGTGACCTCCACAATTCCGGGGCTAATGGAAATGCATGAGAGATCAATTCATCAATTCGACTACCCTGTTCAACCCCTTGCGAACACTTGCGAATTCTAACACCTCCCCACATGGAACGAAGCAGAATGCACCAGTTCTGGCACGCGATCATCTATCGTTAGCGAAACATGTCCATGCTATCTCCATTACGAATTCTGGCAAGCATGTTGTTACAGAGTTCAGTGCCTTTGGGCCTGTGACCCGCAATGTGCTGATGTCCATGTTGCGACCTGCGGCATATGAGGGGCGTGTAACCCTGTTCATATGGTCGTTCTATTGACCAAACGGAAATAGTCTCCGAGTTTACTTAAATGGACGCCGAAGTGCTTCTGCTCTTCCTTGTGGCCCCCTGCCCCAGCTCACCTACCACTCTGCCACTCTAGCCTTGGACAAGATGACCGACAAAGAGAAAGGCGATGGCACCGATACCAGCGACAACCAGTCTATTTACGAGCGCCCGACTGGTATCCGGGGATTGTGGTCGCATCCCATCACCCAGGTATGACCATCTGTTGGGTTCCGTTTCTGTTCTCGTCGCTGACGCCGAGCCGACTAGGTGACCTTGCTTGGCTTCGTCTGCTTTATGTGTCCCGGTATGTATTCCAGAAGTAGGTTGATCATGCGCGTCTTTTCTGACCCTGGACTCAGGTCTCTTTAATGCTTTGACGGGTCTGGGTGCCGGTGGACAAGTCGACGCAACGACAAGTGCAAATGCGAATGCAGCCCTCTATTCAACATTCGCGTTCTTCGCATTCTTTGCTGGGTGAGTCACAGATCCGCACTACTCGCGTTGAACCATCGTTAACACCTTCGCTAGATCCATTAACAACGTTCTTGGTTCTAAACTCACCCTCCTCATCGGAAGTTTCGGATATGCTCTATACGTTGGTTCCTTCCTGTGAGTGTTTTGCCATTGAGCCGCTGCCATATTGTTGAGTCTGTACTAGTGCCATGAACATCCATTCCAATGCTGGCGGCTTCGTCATTGCTGCTGGAGCTATCCTCGGAATTTGCGCTGGCCTGCTCTGGACTGCTCAAGGCTCGCTCATGATGGCTTACCCAACAGAGAGCCAGAAAGGTCGCTTCATCAGTATTTTCTGGAGTATCTTCAACTTGGGTGCAGTTGTTGGAGCCTCTGTGGCTGTCGGCACTAACTTCCACTCTACGGTATGTGCGCTAGTTTTATCGCCCTAAGCTTCCATCTCATTCCCTTCATCACAGGCCAATTCAGGTGAGAACCCAAGTTTCAGGGAGTAGATGTGTTTATCTTAACCAGTCTTTTTTTCAACAGTCGGAAATGGCACATATGTGAGTGATCTATGTCCGTTGAGGCTGAGTTGAGGCTGAGTCAATTACAGATTGGATTCCTGGTCCTCACAATCATCGGTGTCTTTATTCCGCTGATCATGGTAAACCCTAACAACATGATCAGAACAGACGGAACAAAGGTCAACACTCCCCGCCATCCGTCCTGGAAGACCGAGTTCATCGGACTCGCAGTCACCCTCAAGACCGATCCTCTGATTATGATGCTTTTCCCCATGTTTTTGGCTTCTAACTGGTTCTATACCTGGCGTACGTATTTCTTATCTACTTGGAGCTCTTGGGGTTCTCATCCGGTTCCATACAGAGTTCAACGATTTCAACGGCGCCGTTTTCAACATTCGAGCTCGTTCTCTGAATAGCTTCCTCTACTGGATCTCCCAGATTATTGGATCGCTGTTCATTGGATACATACTTGATATGAAGTCCGTCCGCCGAAGGGTCCGCGCCTTCACTGGCTGGAGTATCCTCTTCGCTTTGGTTTGGATTGTCCATATTTGGGCTTACTTCTATCAAAGGTCAGCGAATATCCAGCTGAATTGCATGGTCATGGTTTAATGTCTCCGTTGCAGAAATTACACCCGCGAAACCATTCCTCCTGATTCGCACAAGCTCGACATCTACGATAAGCCATACGTTGGCAGGGTCTTCCTTTACATTCTTTGTGGTATTCTCGACGCCGTCTGGCAGGTCACCACATATTGGATCATGGGAGCTATGTCGAACGATCCCGCGAAGCTTGCGTACTACGCCGGTTTCTGTGAGTCCTAGATCATCACCTGTTTCCCCTACCTTTGTTCATGAATGTCCCTAGATAAATCACTCCAGTCGGCTGGAGCTGCAGGCATGTGGCGTGCAGATGCCGTCAAGCTTCCGTGAGTCTAATTTTCTTGTGTTTCTAAACCTCAACTTGACTTTTTTCCAGATTCATGAACATTTTCTTGTCTACCTGGATTTTGCTCGTTGTCGGTCTCCTCTTCGCTTTGCCTATGATTTACTGGCGTGTCACGGATCACACTGAAGAGACCACGGACTTGCCGTACGTTTCAGGTTCTTCCCCATGCTACTTACGAAACGCTAACTCAATCCTCCAGTGCCGCTGATTCGCCTGTCCCAGAGAAGATTGCTGCATAGGCAATGTATCATGTAGGGATTATGTGTAGATGCTACGTACTTAACGGAACATGTCATGAGACGACCAATCATAATTTGTACTAGGATTTTGTGTACCATGCTGTTGATTAATTCACATTCTTCTCAAACTTTGATCTTAGAATATTATTACATCACGAGACCACCAGACGTTGATATGCAAAAATACTATATAGCCGGAGTGTAAACGTGCAATATATTAGACTCTTTTGTTCCGAACAACCAAGATGTCTGATCCCACCAGCCAATCCAACTACGACCAAATTACCTCGGAGCGCATTGACTTTGAATGGACCGTTGATTTCACCCAACGCGTTATCCAAGGAACTGCAACGCATCACTTGATCACCAAAGCAGATTCTATCTCCTCAGTTGTGTTCGTTCGCTTAACATTCACCCTACTTCTCCGAGCCTAACTGATCGATCGCCCACTTATCTAGCTTTGATACGAACGATTTGAGGATAGATGGTGTCTTCATCGAGGGCAAGCCGGTGCCCGTTAGTAGCGTTTCATGCCGCCAGAAATGGAGTATGAAGCTGAACGTCCATTCAGTTTAGTCTGGGATTAAAGCATGAGGTCATGGGATCTGCACTACAAATTGACCTTCCGAAACCGTTGAATAACGGAATCAAAACTCAAGTTCAAATACGATATCAAACTTCACCCGATAGTACTGCGCTCCAATGGCTCGACAAAGAGTATGCACTCCGGGCACCTCGTCGCCGAAGGACACTGATCGATCTTCGCGGTCAGGCAGACACAAGGACAAAAGTTCCCGTATTTGTTTAGTCAGTGCCAACCGATCTATGCGAGGACTCTTGCTCCGATACAAGGTAAGTTCATGATGAACGAAACTTCGGTTTTCCGGATGTAGCTAAATTTGTGACTGTCCTCAGATACGCCATCTGTCAAGATAGTGAGTTGTTTGAATCTTGTCGCTGGATGGAATTGGGACAACGTCTTTAGACGTACACCGCGACAGTGAAATCAATACTCCCCGTGCTGCTTTCTGCTATCCGCGAATCACCACCTTCTGACGGACCTGCACACGGCGGTAAAGTTATTGGCCAAGATGAGGTCGTTTATAGATACAATCAGGTGCGGCACCACGATTTCCTCTCGAATCACTCGCATTGAAACTTGCTTTTAGCCTGTCCCCATCCCATCGTATTTAATCGCAATCGCCGCCGGGAATATTCACTATCGTCCTTTCCCTCCATATCCAGGCAAAACATGGAAGAGCGGCATATGGGCAGAACCAGAGCTACTGGAAGCATCCTACTGGGAGTTTAGTGAGGATACGACAAAATTCTTGGCCAAGGAGGAAAGCATCGTTACTCCCTATCGCTTTGGCGTTTACGATTTGCTTGTCTTACCCCCGTCTTTCCCGTATGGTGGTATGGTCAGTCACTTTACTGAACGCTTGTTATCATCGGCCCTTACGGTCTACTTCTAGGAAAATGCCTGTTTGACGTTCCTTACACCCAGCAAGTACCGCTATTATTCAATCACTTCAAGGCACTGATATTGCCTACTGCTTTCTAGCACTTCTCACGGGAGACCGTACATTGGTTGATGTCGTGGTTCACGAGCTCACTCATTCTTGGTTCGGAAATGGTGTAACGTTCGTCGATCTCAGATAAAACCAATTCATGATGGAAACCTCTTTACTTATTACATCTGCAGCCACTCCGATGCTTCTCATTTCTGGCTCAATGAAGGATGGACAACGTTCATGGAGCGTGTTCTTCAACAATACCTACATTCGCCTGCCCATCGCGACTTTTCCTATCTCATCGGTAATCAGGCCCTCAAGGAAGCATTGCAGGAATACGAAGATCGACCAAAATATCAGAGACTCCAGATCAGTTTTGAGAAAGGAGAAGATCCCGATGACGCATATAGCAGCGTTCCATACGAGAAGGGTGCAAATTTCCTGCTTCATATCGGTAATGCGTTTTCACTCGAAGTGTACTGCCGCTCATTCCTGTCCTAGAAAGGACACTTGGAGGACTGGATGTCTTCTTACCCTACGCCAGGGATTACGTATCTACGTTTAGCGGAAAGAGTATCCGTACCGAGGACTGGAAGGAGCATCTCTATGGGTACTTTAAGAGTCAACCTGATAAGATCAAGGCCCTGGACAGTATTGACTGGAATGTGCGTACATTCAATTCTGAAGGGACGTAGTGAATGACTGTCAAAAACTTGAGCCAGGCCTGGCTTTTTGGCGAGGGCACAAGCCTGCCAGTCGCACTAGAGTTTGACACCTCTCTTGCCACCGACGCCTATGCCCTTGCCCAGCGTTGGGACGAAGCTCGAACTACATCGGATACCTCCAAGCTTGATTTCAAGCAAAATGATCTTGAAAACTTCAACGGCAATCAAATAGGTGAATATTTTTGAAGCAGAATCATTCTAAAGAGTAACAAAATCCTCGCAGTCGTCTTCCTTGAGAGGCTCCAGACCTACCCCGCTTTGCCTTCCGATCTGATATTCCACATTGCTTCCTTATACAAGCTTTCCACAACTCCGAATGCAGAAATCAGACTTCGCTTCTACGGTCTCGCACTCAAAGATCCTGCTTCTGAAGCGGCAAAGGCTTTCGCTGTAGAGGGAGCGAAGTGGGTCATTGGCGAAGATGGAACCGGGCTAATCAAAGGTCGTATGAAGTTCTGCAGACCAGTTTTCCGTGAGGTGTTCCAGGTTGATCAAGACCTCGCGAGGGAGAGTTTCCTCAAAGCAAAGATGTCCTTCCATCCTATTGCCAGGAAGCTGATCGAGAAGGTGAGACTGATCAATTTCGAGAAAACAATAACATTATCGACTGATCTGCCGGTCAGGATCTCAAATTAGTATAGGAAGTCGTAAAGAAGAAGTGGAGATATGCTGATTGTATCTAGCATGAATGAACTGGCGTCTATTTGAATGAGCCCCAAATGTCACCGAAAACATCATCCTTCTTTTGAGTCGTTGTAGTTGGTGTAAACCCGGTATTGGCAGTGGTAGATGAACCACCCCATACATTACTGGTGTCAAAGAGACTATTTGTGGCCTGTTGGGCGGTCGTGTTAGTCGCTGTGGGTGCACCCCAAACGTTTGGCTGGGCTGGAATGGCTGGTGGAGCTTGTGTCCAGCCCGAGCTTGCGCCCCACGCGCCGATCCCATTGTTTCCAATCATACTCGTCGGCTGTACTGGCTGCTGAGCCTGTGAAGGAGCACCCCATAATCCCGAATTAAATTGGTTCATTGGGCTGACAGCGGGCGCAGCATTGGCGGGAGGAGTAGAAAATAATGACATGATGTCTTGTTTGACATCCCTCTTGGGCTGTTCGGGCGCAACGTTAGAAGGAGCGACAGGAGGAGGGGCGTGGAAATCTAGGGAGAAGAGGTCATCCTGAGCGGCGGGGGCAGCAAGGGCCGCCTGAGTAGGCTGGGCAGCAGGCTGTGTCTGGGCCTGTGTACGAGTCTGGTTCGTGAAATTTGAAGAGAGAAGTTGATGAGCTTGCGGCTGTTGAGTTGTAAATCCTGAAGCTCGAGGCGACGAAACGCTTGTCCTGGACGTATGAGTTTGCCTTGTCGATGCAGGTTGTTCCTGGGGAGGTGGTGGTGCTTCCAACCCGTTCTCTAAAACACTAGGATCGGGAGGGGGAGGACCTTCCTTTGCCCACCGCCGCGATTCATATTTTGAGCGAATGAAAGATTCCATTTTGCTAAATGGATATACGAATTAGAAATAGGCATCGATGCAAGCCACGTTTCGGCCACTCACTGCTCTGGTGGAATATGCCCCTGCTTTAGATGTGCCTCCCAATAAAGATTCGCGCGACGATTGCCCCACTTTTGAATGGACTGGGAAGGGAATTAGTATGCTGTGCGACACGGCCGTAGTTGAGCTCACCTCCATCTGTTCAGGGGTCCACATGTCCAGATCCACCGACTTGACCTTGCTGATATGTGTGCCCATCCCGCGGTGGATTCCAGAGCACCGGATACACAGAAAGACGCCGCTGCTCAAGATATCAGAAGAGATCGTTTCTCAGAACTTCATCAACGCACAGATTCCATGAAGCCCAACGAGGATCTACCGTCAATCTTAGTATGCGCTCCATCATAAATGAGCTGGAAGCGTTTGCTCACCATTTCGCTTGCAATCTGCACAGACCTTATTCTCTGGCCTCTTCACAAGCTCCCTCAGAGTGCGTGCATTGCGGTCTGTCGTTGCTTTATCCTGTCTTGACATGGTGGTTCGTGAATGAGGAGACGTCAGGCCAAAATCACTGATTGCTATTATGCTTCACGTGATGCACTAGTATGTCCAATAGTTGTCGTGTACGGCGTAAATAAGCGAGTGTCCAGTTATAAGCTGCAAAGATGCGCATGTCTATCGAGAAGTAATGTCCACAAAAGTCCCAAGAAATATCTCTACGCAGACTTGACATGATATTTTGTGAGTGCAATCATCACAGGCACGACCCAAAAAGCGTGCGCAACCCAAATCACTGTCGATCCATCACAAAATCAGCAATGATGATGACAACAATTAATATTTAGCACGCACTCGTGAAAGCGTTACCCGTACTCGCGACGAGCTTAGGACCTTGCGATCCCTGAGCCTGAATGCTCGAATTAAAATCCTGCACAGTCTTCCCGAACCACATGCGCAAGATGAGGAACGACGTCAATCCGATCATGAACCCCATGAACCCAATCCCCGCAGACAGATTCTGCAATAGCGGTGTCCCAAGTGCACCTCCAGCTTTTCCCATTTTATGCCTAAGCGAGATGAGCGTAAAGGTGATCAAGAAACCGATATCCAAAGCCAGTGCGATTGAGATGAACACGGGGGTCGATGCACTAGGAGCATATAGCAGCATCGTAGGCGAGTTCTTGGGCAACACCGAGAGGTCTCAACGTTCCTTCAATACCAATTCGCTTCAAGCAAGGACTTACTCACCATACTGAGGCGAAACACTCGGGAACGTACAATTCACCGGCGCCTCATTACTCGACCTCGCACACGACCCTAATAATAAAAAAACCCAGCCATGTCAATCGCCCAAGAAAAACCCTCGAGCACCAACCGACTCACCAATCGGACCCAAAAACAAACTAGGCCCATCCACACTACTCCCACCTCCATTCGCATTAGCAGGCTGCGTAAGCTCCGTCGACGGCGAAACAGTCAACAGCGCCACACGATCACTCAACAACAACGTCGGTGCTAAAAACGCGAACAGCGACAGCAGAGTCGCTGTCAATGCCAACACTGGCGCGAGGTAGAGCGCGATTGCTTTTGAGATTCCGTTCATCATCTTGGTTTTCGTGATAGAATTAGCGGAGGATAGAGAAACGACAGTGAAGTTAAGCAGGCGAGCACGACTAGCGGGCTTCCCTGAGCAAAAGAAAAGAACGTGAAAACGAGACAGACAAGCGCGTAGTAGCAGGACACAGTCCTTTGAAGAGCCCTCATAGAGTACCACATCGCTTTATACCACCTCAAGCACACTCGAATCAAGCGCCCAATTGTTCTCAGTCTCCACCATTCCAAGCAGCAAAATGGAAGCAAAAAATACAAAGAGAACAACGCCAGTTGTAGGGGAGTTACGTCTGCCCATTGTCCTTGAACAATAGCTCCGCTCAAGTAATATCGGGTTTAGGGGCTCAGCACGTTATTTCCGGCCTTTCCACATTGACCGATCAGCACCCTGAAAATGCAGATTGTCAGGGAGTCCGGCGGAGAGTCCGTGAGGATGCCTACTGTTGCCAACAACGCCATCAACATCGGTTGCCAGGCAGCCTCCAACTTTGAAAATGATACCTTGTCATTTCTGATGATTCATGATTTTCACAACCACTGGCTGCGTCGCTTCGCCACCAAAAAAGATAAGAGACCGCATTCACGATGTCAAAGTGACATTCCTCAAATGCACATAATCTCTCACCAAAATTACCGAAAAGAAAACCTCGAATATATCTTTCACTACAAACCAGATAATTAAAAAGCAAAAAAAAACCACCCTCAACTAAAAACTAAGACTAAAAAGTAACAAATAGCTACCCGCAAAAAAAGCAATGTATCAAAACCACAAACACTCAACTGCATCCCAGCAGTCAATTTTCTGAAAAAAAAAAGAAAAACGAAAAAAAGTAAGAAAGATACGTAATGTTTTTCACTGTCTGTCCGTCCAGTCAACAAATATTGTATAGGCGCTCGCTCGCTCGGTCAACCGATCAAGCGCGAGCCGGGGAGGTTCGAGGGTATAAAAAGATTCATTTGTATTGCGTTCCGTTGAGTCTGGATATCGTTTTAGATGAGACGAGTCGAGGGGATTGGGTGAAGGGGGATATATAACAAATTGATGAAAATTAACTAGACGAAAAATTGTGTGCTGCACACAATCAGCACAACCCAATAACCACACAAAGAAGCACTCACTGAATACGACTAGCAGCGTGCACCTCCATCTCCTCCATCTTGTACGAATTCAGCTCCTCCTTGATCCTCTGCGCCAACGCCGGCGTAAGCCTGCTCCACGTAGCAGGCTCACTCCTCCTGTCGTAAACCGTAGCCGAAAACGTATCGTACACACTCAAACTGGTCGCAAACGCCAGCTTTTTCGTAGGCGCCGTCGCACTTCTATGCGTCAGCGTCGGAGCTGCATTTGAGCCTGTAGACGCGATCATCGACAACGCAGGCGCGGATGAGTTTAATGCCGGATGCTGGAATATCGAAGGTGGTCGGTCGACAGAGGTAGATAATGGGGTATCGTTGAATTCAGATCGGATCGGTGAGGTTTTGAAGTCCAGTGGAGGTATCGAGGGTGCCGTGGCTGTATTGCTGTGCCCTGATGAATGCGAGTTGTGTCGATGCAGACCGTCGATGTGGTCTGGGTCGGGTGAGGGGATGCGAGCGAGTGGTCCGAGCTCGGCGGTCTGGCCTGGGTGCGAGTTGTACGAATTTGAACGGGTGCGCGTGGGTATGACTTGGTCGTTGAAATACTGCGACTGGTCGTATGAACCAGCATCTGATGGACGATTAGCAGAGTGTTTAAGCATGAACAGGAGGCGCACTTTTTAATATTCCCCTGGCGGGTCGTTTTGTCCGCTCGACGCTGCGCCGTATATCCTGTGCCCAGGGCTCAACGTCCTCGGGCTCCTCCGTGATAGTCGCCTTGCTCATATCCATACGAATAGTCGCATCCTCGTCCTCCGGCACGTCCCAATCCTCGTCATCGTCCCATCCATCCATATTGTACGAGTTGTTCGCTCCAGAATCATAATGTCCGTCATCACTGTCCTCGTCCTCGTCCTCGACCACGACCCGTGTCCCGTCCTCGTTCACTCTAACCTTGCCTGCGGGACCAGCCCGCGTAGCCGTGTTTTTATCCCACGTAGGGACGCCAGCACCGTTCCCAT
>JANIEX010000552.1:0-27166 GCA_027627405.1 Leucocoprinus birnbaumii | reverse complement strand
TTGAGAGAGATGAACAGTGAAGCTTCAAGCTTCACCCTCCATCTAGATCACGATCGACGATGAAAGCGCTGATCTCCGTCTTTGGTTTTGCTTCGGTCCTATTGGCTACCATCAAAGGGCGGGCAGATGACTAGCACTGTGTGGCTGCGACCAATAAAAACGCCATGGATCTGCCTCTAACGCGAATAATCTATATACAACAACCATGCCAAGAAGGACTCGATTGCTCGTGATTCCGTCAACAGCTCTCAAACCTCGTCACGATATGGCAGCCAAGGTTTACACTTTGCGAGCGGATCCTAAACGTATCTTGAGTTACGAGACTCAACATCAATGGCCATGGTAAAGGCCTTGCCCATCTCTTCCAGCCTTAATTCAGCAGCACCGAATTCATCATCCACCATTTGTCCAACATTCCGATGATATTCCACCAATTCCCTATGTCCTACATGTCTCTAACTCAACTCTTTAAGAGCTAGACCTGCAACTAAACCTTCCTATCCTGAGCATACATCGCTCAAAGCTCCTCAAATCCCGTCTCGAGTCAGCAGGGAGGTAGAGAGACCAGGGGAAGACAGACGCATCGACGATACCTATCGAACATTGTATTCCACCGCCAGTCCRGTCGTTYCGTCGCTCCTCTCCCTCGGCGACATCAGCTCTCCAGCTACACCTACACCCCATCCAACAACTCAACGCCCTGCCTACTTYGCCTCTCCATCCATCGCAATTCCACTTGGACCTTTGCAACATCCAATCAAGAATCCAAGACTAAATTGTCCGTGTCAAAAGTTTGGTCGCTTGCTTTTGTGTCCCTTTACAAAGTGCCTAAACTAAGCCTGAACTCTCGTCAGGAGTTGAGTATGGGCCCATATATGGGTTCTAGTGCATTTGCAAAGAGCGCGAAGGAAGGGAAACAGTGCATGGCAGTTGTTTGTCTGAGCAAATGAGAGGCTGAGAGTTCATAAGGTATGGGCACGCCAAGGGATAGGTATGCCAACGGAGGATCTGAGAACCAGGGGAATCGACGAGAGCTCAGTGGCACAACAATGCAGCTCTCAGATCTCAGCCTCGACATCCATTGTGGCTACCATCCGGCTCCTCTGAATATCATCAACACTCTTGTAGGGTCCTCCTCCTGACATGCGTCTAAGACTAGATTCCACCAATGACCCAGTCAGCGAGGACTGGTGCAATGAAGTCCGACCTTAAGGAAGATTACTGGGTGGATGGTCGTAGTGTCGGTAGCCGGACGAGTGCATCAAGGTGATATCTATTTGTAGTTGACTATTCGAATAAAGTGAGTTTATTAGTATCGCCGCTGAAAGAGTCTACGTACCTCCGGCAAGAGCTCGTCAGTGTTTAGAGACAGAAGATGCATGCAATGAGCATGGCGGAATGATGTCTGCCGAGTACTGGCCCTGGGGTAGCGCTCTTGAAAGCTACCTGATGGGGAACAATGATCCGAGTTCATCTACATATGATGTGCTCATGCTGAATGCAGCGGTTTTGAGGGAGGTTTGTCAGGAAGCGAGAGGAATGGGGAGATTTGGGATAATGCTGTGGTCCGGCCCGATAAACAAGGTGGAGTAAATTCTTTTCTGCCATGGGCTGAAAGTGTTCTTGTTGACAGAAAGGGCGACCAATCGAGATCAGATCTACACTGAAGTCAGGACGGGAAAATGATTGCCAACGAGCTTGTATGCGCACCAGCGCGGAAGTTATCAGATTTTGAGCGGTCTACCCCGCATCCTGTGTCTGCAGACATTTGTATCTTGGTCTTTAAGAGTAAGACCAATATCCACTGGCAACGGTATGCGTTTGATCGTTGTAGATGATAATGTTGCCAGCTGGAGGGTGTGAAGAGGCATATTGTCCACGGTCTCGATATAGGTGTACTGGGGCGGCATTTTCGGAGCAAAGTCAGGTCTATGGCTATAATAAAGAGCCAACGGCTGGAAAAGATTGAGAATAAGATCCGGGCCCGTTGTGGCTACATAAATATACGCACCTCGATTATCAGACCTTCCTTGCCAGTGGGCGATAGGTTCTGGACTCTATGAGGGAGCAGAAGGAGTTCGTTGAGCATTGAAGCTTTCATTGGCAAGCATAAGCTACTTGCTGGACTGAGAACGACGATAACTCACCATGAGCAGAGGAAATCATTGGGCCTTCTTAATCGTTCGGCGGTGCCCAATGCTCGAGTTTTGATGTATGTGTCGCATGTGGATGGAGGCGCATTGAGCAACGAAGCATCGGTGCTACGGCAGCGGGAAACGCAGTTGTGCCGCTCTCTAGAAAAGCCCAAAGGTGATGAGGGCCCTCGCCGCATGACTGCATCGAAAGCTCTAATCATGGTTCTCAAGGACTGAAGGGATGATAACGCTTCTTGAGTAGGGTCAGCGCTTGGGTCAAGAGGCCGTTGTATTAGTACCATCTCAAGGGACCAGTGCTCTTGGAGCAGCTATGTCACACACAGCCAGAGCTACAATGAAGCAGGAACAGTGAGGAAAGCAGAATGAGATTGAAGAGAAACATACCCACCATCTAAGAGGCATGCAAACAAGGCGGGTACTGGGAGTTGGGTCCATGAGCGTGAGAGCCTTCACTAGCGCCATAGGAGTCGAGGTTGGGAGCTGAAGGCGCGTCCTGTCCAATGGGCTCGCCCAACCAACGCCAACCCCGAACGAACGCTGATCATTCTCACGGATCAGTGATCAGTGATCGAGGGCTGATCACCGCTTTTGGCTCTTGCTCCACCACCCTCTCTGCCCGTAACCACATACAACCATGCACATGTTCCCTGTTCGCTATCAACAGCATCTGACTTCGACGCATGCATGAACTTGTCCACTGCCTAGACTGCCTCGCTCGCTGACGACAAGGGTAAGAGGGGCCATGTGCTCCACATGTTTGATGGCCAGGAGGAATTTCGCGAGGTTACCAGAATTTCGCTGGTGGTGATGTCACAGTGATCAAGGAGGACCTCCCTGATGGCCGGAGCCTTATCAGGACTGCCAACGGCCAAATTGGTTTATTGCCCAATCTCTTACTACACAGTGAGTTGAACCCAATTAGCCTGACACAAATCTCACGATCTTCTAGTTTACTGCAGATTTTGTGTCTACACTAAGTACCTGGAGATGACTGCCTTACGCCGACCCAAGGCTCTCACATGACACCGCAAAATACAGGAGAGCAGTGCGATCCACTTCAATCACTGCTCAATGGCATTTCACGTTTAAACAAGTTTTCCTTAATTAATGGCATGGAATCGTGGCTGCTCAATGGCCTCCCTGAGGACGACCTGGATACCCCTAATACTAACGACGCTAACAAAACTCACAACGACAATAACGATGAAGACGAGGAGCTCAACGTCAATCTTGGAGGAGAATCAGAACGCTATTTTATTGACACAGGTCCCTCCTGGAAAGCCAAAATACCACCATTCAAGATTCTAGTCCATTCCCCATCCAAACGAACCTCCGTCCTTTCAGGTTCATACACAATCTATTCCATAACTTCTCTATTCTCGCCAGCAGACACATACACGCCTCCCTATAGTTCTCACCACAACCGCATGCACTCGGACTTCATCCCTCGCTCAATGAGATGATATACCCGTCAACTTGATGACATCACTGAAGAATATAACGGTGATAGAGAGGAAGATGCAGAACCTCAGCCACTGCAGCGACTCACTGTCCATTGCCGTTTCTCCCACTTCCTGACCCTCCACTCAACTCTCGCACGTCGTCTGCCTGCACTCACACATCCACCTTTCCCACCGAAACAATACACAAACCGATTCTCATCAACATTCATTGAGGCTCGCCGTACAGACCTCGAGCGGTACCTAAATACCCTCATCAGACATCCCATCATCCGCTACGCCGAGATCCTGACCTTCTTCCTCTCGTGCGACAACGACACAACTTTCCACAACCTACTACCGAGGTACAAGGCCTTGCCAGCCGTAGGACCCGGTTTTTACAGCAAGGTCTACCATCAGCGTTCAACCTGGATGTGGACGATGCAAAGGAGGCTGGGGAGGGCTTCTCAATGCACATCAAGAGCGTCAAGAGAAGCGTGCAAGGTCTGAGAGGCATCTTTGGAAAAGCAAGAGAGGCGAGAGTGGAAATGGCCAAGCTAGAGCGAGGGCTCGGATACGCAATTCTCAGCATGATTACGGCTCCGCGCTCCGAGGATCATGGAGAGGCAAACGGGTTCGCGAGCGACGATGAAGACAATATGGGTGTGAATAAGGATAAAGGCAAAGACAGCGAGCGGGTTAAAGGGGTTGTCAATTCTTTGGGCGCCTGGTGTTGGCACGAGGACTGCAAAGGTGAGCATGTTCCATCCCGTATCATTCATTCGTACCGAGTATGAATGTTTGAAATAGAATGTCTTCACCTAACCAAAGGCCTTCAAAAGCTTAGCGATACTCTGCAATCGATAGCAGACTTGTACGATGATCACGTATGTTTGTTTGTCAATTCAGCGGCCTCTTTAACTCAATACGACTACACGTCAGGCTCGACGGACACAACTCGCAACCCACAAATCTCTCAAAACTATGGCACATCCTGACACAATATACACTCCAATACTCGATACACATAACGCAACGCTATCTCGCTACCAAACTGCTCTATCTGATTCTTCTAACGATCCTGTGTGTGATTCCCTCCTCTCATCCCGCTCAAACGCTGACGTGAGTCTAATTAGATGAAGGCTGAACTTGCATCTCGGTGCGAGACAGTGCTGAACACTACCATGTCTGAAATGGACATCTACCACACTCAGAAAGTCGAAGACTTTCATAAATTCGGCGTCGAACATCTCGACGGCGAAATCCAATTGTACGAACAGGTGTGTATATATCTGACTCTCGATTTTATTGGAGTGCTTCTACTAACATTCGGTTGTAGATACTGACTCGACTACGAGCTGCCCGGTCTACACTCACGTCTCCTCCACCCGTTCGCTCATCCGACCTCGACCCAACTAACAACAACACTGTAACGCCATCAATATACACCCGCGATCTCTTTCCCTCAACTTCTCCCGCATCTCCCGGCTCTTCGTCCTTCGTGACTTCATCGTCCAGATTCTATCCATACAGCAACTCAAGACTCATCACAACCTCGCATAGGTTCATTCCTTCATCCTCAGCAACAGGCGTCGGAACGGCGTTGGGAATTGGAGAGGTTCAGATACCTGCGTTGCCGATGCCGGCTCCGCATGTTTTCGATGGTGTAAGTTGGAATGCATCATTAATGTAATACCTTGTGTCAGAGACTCGTTGTAATCTATACATCCACTGTAAAGCCATTTTGCTTGTGACTAAGGATGAGCACTGATCAAACGAGTGAAAGAGATCCATATATCTCAAAACGAAAATGGACTAGTGTGCTCAAGGGAATTCATAACCATATTCACGCATTTTCGCAATCATCTCCGGGGTAGGTGCCTTGTCATAATCTAAGACTCGCACATCCAAGTCCCAGTCCAGGGATTGATTCCAGACAATGATAGACTTGGAGCCCTCACCAATAAAGAAATACTCAACAAACTCGACATTCCTGGATTGATCATCCTAAACAAAAATCAATGACAATACCACCACCAGAGCTATACCACATACCCAGCTATGCCAGAGACCCTGAAGAGTTGCAGGCCGAGCAGGTTTCCCAGTGACCATGTTCATGTATGACAGAAGTTGACGATCTATATCATCACAGGGCTGTGTGCGGAAAGGACCACCCAAGGGATCCTGATGTTGAAAGATGTTAACAATATGGAACTGAATGAGACTTGAGCCCAAACCTGATTGAGCACCCAAGAAAGAAATCCATCAATAAAATATATAGCATTGGATCCAAGATCCAGATAACGGTAATCTAGTTGCTGGCAAAAAGATAGAAGTTCTGGTTCCAAGGTGTTTTGATCCAGATCGTGAAACAATCCCCAACAGGCCCTCTCATCTGCTGCATAGTTTGAAATCAAAGCTGAAATAGTACCATGATTTCTTTCTGATACCCACTTCAAATTGGGAAAAGGGTTATACAGGCAAGGACCAGCAAAACGGACCTTGCCTGGTCAGGTTCACATGATCAGCTTTCACACAGCTTATAAGTTGACCATACCGCACGCAACTCACCGTCAGCAGCATGAAACTGGACTGAATCAGATTCATGCCAAAGAAGGATAGACTTTAGCACCTCAACACGTGCTTTTTGCTCAGAGATGAAGAACTTCCCTGAACGTTGAGGATCAAGGAGGAAATCCTGGAACGAGGCATGGTAGAACTGGAGTGGTGTTGTGAAAGCATCTTCGGGAGTAGGTATAGAAATGACAGAGTGGAGCTGTCGGAGAGTAGTGTAGAATGAAGCTTGATCAAGATCAAGGAAGTTGGAAAGCGCTTGAGCTGACCTGGGCTTTTCTGCTTCATAGACCTCTGGCATGTATATGAAGAAGGCCAGGATACGCCACGTTATTGGGAAAATGGCCTCAGGAATATCACTCAAGATGCAAGTGTAAAACAAATCAAGCGCTTTAAGCGGATTGGTGGCAGCCGTTTGCTCAACATTCTTCAGAAATGATATGAGGATCTGGAGACGCTGAATAGGGTTAGCGTATTCAGGGGATCCAATATCCTTCATGACAGTTGAACCAAAAATGAATAGGCCATTGACAGCGCGTAGCACCACCCCAAAGTCAGACTCTGACGGCCAGTTTGCAGGAACCGAATTGCAATACTTTGATCTGATCTCTGCGAATTCACTCCGCAAAAATCGTTCAACGTCATCGCGGCACTCGGCGTCAATGGCAAGGGTCTCACGACCGCATTCCGCAATCCTGGTAAAGGCAATCTGGAGATGTTCTTCAATTCGACTGCAAATTACCCAGAAAAGCGGCAGATCTTTGTGTAGCCTGACAGCATCAGCGATCATGTTGATCAACTCAAGCTGGGCTTCCTCCGACTCGCATTCGTCGAGGCCATCAAGCGCAACGAGAAAAGGAACTAGGATGCGTTGTCGACCATGATCACGGGTCTGTAGAGTGTGAAAGGGATGGATGATGAGCTTCGTGAATTGTACGGGAGGGGATTTATCCAGGATATGTGGATCGTTCGCAATTGCATTGGCTACGAGATTTCGATATGGGGGACAATTCACGGCAAGCTGATAAATGAGAGAGGGGATGACAGTGACGTATTTATTCCATCCACGGGGGCGGGAGAAAAAGTAAGAAGCACCATGACGGCCTAGCTCCTCGGATCTCATGGCAAATGTTTGTGCAACTGCGGACTTGCCGGTGCCGGCAGGTCCGCGAAGCCAAATCATGTTGAATTGTCTACCTGGATTGTTAAAATCCGCAGTAAGCTTTCCTAGAATGTGCTTCCGTGTGTCCGGGTGACAGCGAGGAGGAGGGTGGCGAGCACTTGAGTCGACGTGCGCGCGTGAGTCGGTGTAGGGCATCAGTATCTCGAGCACTGATTCTTCGGTGAATAGGTTGACTCGAGGAATTGTCTAGAGAACTTACCAGGCTTCCCGCTTGTGCTTGAAATCGCGTTCTCGATCATCGTCGGCTGATTGATGACTACATTTTGTGCTTTGTAAAAGGAACCAGTTGATACTCTGGCTTGAGAGGGACCTTTAAATGAGTAGAGTTGTCAACTCGAAGTCAGCCAGAGAGTAATCAAGTCTCTACACACCTGTTCCTCCCATATTTTCGACTAGCATTACATCGTCAACGACTGCATTCGACCCCGAATTGAATGCAGCTGATGTATCATCTGAATATAATTGTGGTAAGCAAATGACAGAGTGTCTCGATCATCCAGTATCAAAAACGTGGTACTCACACATTTCTTGTTGCCTAAACATTGGCTGTGTAGCTCGTGGAGGGGCGTAATTTGCGCGTCCATGACTGAACAATGACGCAATGGGGCACACGGAATAGAAACTGGCACGGGCTGTTGAGTGCCTCAGCATTGGCAGGGTGGTTTGTGGCACTCTGGGTTACGACTTACCTGGACCAGTCCCATAATCTGGAGAGCTGATTGTTGTCGCACCTACATAGGTTCCTGGGTGAACCGGGGGCAATGGGTTTGGTAGAGGAGTCCAATGGTCATCTACACTCATCGGAGCTGTCGAGGCACACGACTGGCTATCCAATCTCTCACTTGGAGCTATGTCTAGAGATATATAAGAGACTGCTTGCGCCTGCGAGTAGTGGTTTATGTGTGAGGCGGGACCTGCTGAATTCCTAAGTAAAGGATATAGATCAGCAAGAATTACAGCCAAACTTCTACCATTACCACCGGACCAAAACGTTTCCTCTCTTGAGCCTGGAGGAATGTAGGTAGTATATGTCGTCGATGACTCTTCGATCGGACCCCCAATATAACCTGAGCCTAAAACCCTCAGTAAGATACCGTCCAGGTTAATCACACACTCACTTGTGCCTTGCCATATCTGTTCAGCCGAGTTTTCAGGCGAAAGCTCTCTAACCTTCTTGGTGTGGTGATCTTGAGGTTCATTGCTCACTGATCGGGACAGGACTCGCTTCATTCTGAGCAGGTATTTCCGAGGGGAGACGCTGGATCGAGTGGCGCAGTGGTGGTCGTGGAAGACAGCAAAGACAGCAAAGAATGAGAGATCCTGGGAAATGTATGCAGAACAGCACTTGCCTCATTGTGACATGGCTGTGAAGTGACCGCTGGCATTGCACTGGGCGCTAGAATGTACGAAAACGACTGATCATCAGCTCTCATCACAGCCAACTGGTGCATTCAGAAACAACGAGTGTATTGGAGTGAACAAGTGATTGCAAAATTCAAGTGTTCGTCTGAAATATAGGCAAGCGAATTTTCCTTTGACTCAGTATTAACATGTGAACAAGGAAGAATACGCTTAAAGAAATCAGAGACCGTGTCTCCGAAAAGAGCCTATTTAGAATCGGGAGCATCTCTAATTACCTGGGAATGTAACAACATTAGCGCTGATTGGAAACACCAGTCAGTAATTATTCCAACTCGCATGATTTCAGGATCCAGGCGATTGAAGACTCACGGACATTCACGGACTTCACATACGTCCTCGAGGTCTTGCAAGCTCTGATAGTAACAGAGCGTAATGTTGAGATAATGTCCTCGGCGAACTGGGTTATGATAGTCGTGTATGGATTCCTTTTGCATAGCCAGGTACATCAGGGAGAGGGGACGATGCAAAGAAGACCTGATATAGCCACTATTGCTCGTGTAACGCAGGGCGCTAGGAATAAGTCCGAGTTGCTCGGATCGGTAGGATCGTTGGAATCTAGGCTCAACATCAACCGAATCATTTATCAGCATTTAACTTCACCTTGCCTTGAAGGTCCTCGCGAGGGAGTTCAACTATTTATTGAGAGGTGCTCTTCGGAGCTAATGAGCAAGCAGCGATGGGTTCTCAGGTGTACATACAATGAAGCAAGAACAGTGAGGAAAGCGGAATGAGATTGAAGAGAAGTATACTCACCACACAGAGTCACGCAGATAAGGCGGGTACTGTGAGTTGGGTCCATGAGCGCGAGAGCCTTCATGAGCGCCATATGAGTCGAGGATCGGGAGCTGAATGCGCGTTCTGACCGACTCCGAAAGGCATTCAACCAACAACGATCATTCTCACGGATCATTGATCAGTGATCGAGCTGATCACCACTTTTGGCTCTCGGGCCTCGGCCTCTCATCCTGGACATCAGCATGGCCGCCCACACATGACCACGTACGACCATGCGCATATCCCCCGTCCACCGCCAACGACATCTAACAGGGACATAAGCTTTTCCATCACCCAAGCTACTTCGCTCAACAACGACAGCGGCAGGAGGGCCTGTGCGCTGTGCTCCTTCAACGTTCAGGAGGAATTTTGCCTGGTGATGTCTCAAGGTGATCAGAGACGACCTCCTTGATGGCTAGAGTCTAGTCATGGTTGCCTTGTACTCTAACCTCAATGTTGACACACGGTACGTTGAACTCGATTCACTTGATGAAAATCTCATGATCTCTTGGTTTACTACAGATTTGCCTTCTGGAGATGATGCCTACATCAACCCAAGGCGTTCTCAGAACACCACAGATATCCGGAGAATGGCGCGGTCCCCTTCGATCCCTGCTCAATGGCGCTCCGAAAAACGACCCAGAAATCACAAATGACGCTATGCTGAAGAGGAGGTCGAGCTCAGCGTTAACCCTGGAGAGAAGCAAAACAGCATTCTATTGATACAGGTTCCTCTGGAAAGCCGAGTTACCCGCTGTTCAAAATCTTAGTCCATTCCCATCCGAACGAACCTCCGTCCTGTCAGGTTCATACGCAATCCATTCCATAACTCCCCTGTTCTCACTGGTCTACCCATACACACGTCCCTATACTTTTCACCACAACCGCATACACTTGGACTTCATCATCCTCCTTCATTCGACGAGACGGTATGCCAGTCAACTCGGTAACATTACTGAGGAATATACCAGTGATAGAGAGGGAGACGCTGAACTCGGACTCTACAGTGACTCACAATACACCGTTGTTTCTCCCACTTCTCAATCCTCGCACACCATCTCCCCGCGCTCGCACTTCCACCTCTCCCGCCAAAACAATATACCAATGGGCTCTCATCTGCATTCACCAAGGCTCAGCGTACGGACCTTGAACAGTACCTTGACACCCTCATCAGACACCCCACTATCCGCTACGCCGGGTTTCTGACTTTCTTTCTCTCATACGACAACAACTCCTGCCTTAATACAAAGCATCATCGGCAGTAGGACCAGGATCCTACAGTAGACTGCATCCTCCAGCTTTCAACCTGGATGTTTATGATGCAAAGGGAGCTGGAGAGGGCTTCTTAACGCACGTCAAGAGCGCGTTCAAGGATCGAGAGGTGTCTTTGGAAGAGTCAGGAAGGCCAGCGTGGAGATGGCCAAGTTGGAGAAAGGCTCGGATATGTGATTGGGTATGATTACGACTCCTCGCTATGAGGATCATGGAGAGGTGAACGGATCTACGAGCGACGATGAAGACGCTGTGGGGGCGGTTAACTTGGGTAAAGGTAAGGACATCGAACAAAAATGAGGGGTCGTCAATACCTCTGGCGCATGGTGTTGGCGCGAAGACTAAAGGTGGGCATACCTGTTCCGTACCATTCATTGTGTCGAGTATTAAACTATGAAACAGAATATCCTCACTTGACAAAAGGTCTTCAAAAGCATCGCGACACCTTACAATCGGTGGCAGATTTGTATGACGATCACGTCTGTCCGTTCATCTACTTTGCAACCTCTTTCATTCAATCATGTGTGTCAGGCTTGACAGACACACCTCGTAACCCACGAGTCCCTCAAAACCATGGCTACCCCGACACGATATGCGGTCTAATACTTGATACACACAATGCAACTCTACCTCGCTACCAATCTGCTCTATCAGATTCTTCCAATGATCCGGTGAGCAATTCCCTCCTCTCATCCCACTCAAACGCTGACATGAATTGAATCAGACAAAGGCTAAGCTTGCATGTTGGTGTGAGACGGTATCGAACACCACCATGTCCGCAATAGCCATCTACTATACTCAGCAGGTTGAAGATTTTCATGAATTCAGCGTTAAGTATCTCGACGGAGAAATACGACTATACTAGCAGGTGGTTATTCAATCAAATTTATTTATTTTGCATGACCTCCATCGACGAATATTGGTAGATACTGACTCGACTACGAGCTGCCAGGTCAACACTCACGTCCCCTCCGCCCTTCGACCCATTTGCCCTCGGTTCAACTACCGACAATACTATAACGCCGTCAATATTCACCCGCAATCTCTTCCCTTCAACTTCCGCATATCTCCTGGTTATTCATCCTCCGTGGCTTCATCGTCAAGATTCTATCCATATAGCAACTCAAAACTCATTACAACCTCACATAGATTTGTTCCTTCATCTTCGGTGACAGGTTCCGGAACGGCGCTGGGAATTGTGGAGGTTCAGATACCTGTGTTGCCTCTGCCGGCTCCCCATGTTTTCGACAGTGCAGGTTGGAATGCATCTTTAATGTAATATTCTGTATTAGAGTCGTCTTGTCTGTATTAGAGTCGTCTTGTAATTTATACATCCACTGTACAGACATTCTGCTTGTGACTACGRAAGAGCATTGATCAAACGAGTGCCAGGGAAAGAGATCCGTATATTCCAGAAGGAATTAATCATGATCTCGACGCATTTCCGCAATCATCTCCAGTGTAGGCGCCCTGTCACGATTCAAGGCTCGCACCTTGAACGATTGTTTGAGACTTTGATTCCAGACGATGATGGACTTGTAGCCCTTGCCAATAAAGAGATATTCAACAAACCTGGTGTCCGTATGATGACCAGTCTAAGCACAAATCAATGACAGTACCACCGCCAGGTCTGTATCACATACCCAGCGCTCATAGAGACCTTGAAGAGCTGCGGGCCGAGCAGGTTTCTCAATGACCATGTTCATGTATGATAGAAGTTGATGATCTATATCATCACAGGGCTTTGTGCGGAAAGGTCCACCCGAAGGATCCTGATGACGAAGGATGTCAGCAATGTGAAGCTGAATGAGGCTTGAACACGAACCTGACTGAGCACCCAAGGGAGAAACCTATCAAGAAAACACATGGCCCTAAATCCGAGATTCAAATAACGGTAATCTAATTGCTGGGAAAGAGATAGAAGTTCTGGTTCTGAGGTGTTTTTATCTAGATCCTCAAATGATTCCCAACAGATCTTCCGATCTACTGCATACTTTGAAATTAAAGTTGAAATAGCCCCATGGTTTCCTTCTGACACCCATTTGAAATTGGGAAAAGGATCATGCTGGCAAGGACCACCAAGACGGACCCTGCCTGGTCAAGTTCGCGTGATCAGCTTTTACGCGGCCTGTAACTTGACCATACCACACGCAACTCACCGTTGGCAGCATGAAACTGGACTGAATCAAACTCATGCCAAAAAAGGCTAGACTTGAGCACCTCAACCCGTGCTTTCTGCTTGGAGATGAAGAATCTCCCTGAACGTTGAGGATCGAGGAGGAAATCCTGGAATGAAGCATGGTAGAACTGGAGCGACGTTGTGAAAGCGTCTTCTGGAGTGGGTATAGAAATGACATAATGGAGATGTCAGAGAGCAGTGTAGAATGAAGCTTGATCAAGGTTGAGGAAGTTGGCAAGTACTTGAGCTGACCTGGGCTTTCGTGGACCACCGTTCTTGTCCTCTGGCATATAAATGAGGAAGGCCAGAATACGCCATGTTGTTGGGAAAATGGTTTCCGGCACGTCACTCAAGATCCGAGCATAAAACAAATCAAGTGCCTGGAGAGGATTGGTAGAAGCCGTTCCCTCGACATTCTCCAGGAATGAGATGAGAACCTGGAGGCGTTGCACCGGGTTGGCACACTCAGCGGAACCAATGTCTTTCATGACTGTAGAACCAAAAATGAATAGGCCACTGACGGCGCGCATCACAATGCTGAAATCAGCCTCTGAGGGCCAGTTCGAGGGAACCAAGTTGTAAAACGTTGCTTTGATTTTTGCAAACTCACTCCGCAGAAATCGCTCGACATCGTCACAGCATTCAGCATCGATGGCAAGGGTGTCACGGCCACATTCTTTGATCCCACTAAAAGCGTACTGGAGGTGTTCCTCCATATGGCTGCAAATCAGCCAAAAGAATGGGAGAGCTCTGTGGTTTCGGGCAGCGTCGGCAATCATGTGAATGAGTTCACACTGAGCGTCCTGAGACTCGCATTCATCAAGGCCATCAAGGAGAACGAGAAAAGGGGTTTCTATAGGATGACGTCCTTGTATCTGGAGAAGTTGGAAGGGACGGATAATGAGTTTTGTGAACTGAACCGGCGGCGCCTTATCACGAAGAAGCTGTGGATCATTCGCAATTGCACTAGCCAGGAGATTTCGGTACGGGGGGAACTGAACGGCTAGCTGATATGCAAGTGAGGGGATGACCATAACGTATTTGTTCCATCCACGAGTGTGAGAGAAGAAGTATGAAGCTCCAAAACGGCCTCTTTGTTCGCACTCCATTGCAAATGTTTGGGCAACAGCCGACTTGCCAGTACCGGCAGGCCCATGAAGCCAGATCATATTGAATTGTCTATCTGGATTGTGCAATGCCATAGTGAGCTTTCCCCGAATTTGTCTTCACGTGCTTTGATGACAAGAAGGAGGTGGGTGACGAGCGCTCGAGTCAACGTAAGCACGCGAGTCGGTGTACTCCATGAGTACCTCGAGTACTAGGGGCACCCAAAGCAACAAAAGCCAGATCAAACCTGAGAACAAAACCCAARAAATGATAGGAACACACCAGGTCTTCCAGTGGAAATCATATCATTGGCGACTGGCACTGGCTGATTTCTATAGCCATAGAAGTTTGCGTTGTTGAGGACCACATGGTGTGCTTGATGAAAGGGGCCTGCTAATATCGGTGCATTATGAACGACTACGGAGACGTCAGCAAAATGATTGAAAGGGAGCAACATAACGAACCTGTTCCAGCGCCGGGAATTGCGTTGTTAGTAGCCATCGGGGCATTACTTCGGACTAGATTGGTATTGAGATTCAACCTCTCAATGGAGCACTCAACTCTGAATTTACCTTGGCCGTAATGAGGTAGAAGATGAATGTCGTCAATAGCTAGTACCAAGGGCGCCTTCTTCTTCTTTCTACTAGCTCGATAGGTCTTCCAACGACTCTTGACGGAACCAAAGAGGGTATCAAAAAACATCATGAGTTGACAATCGGGAGAAGAAACAGAGAGAAACAAGAGGTTGAGATGGACGTGGTGGAAAGGAGAGGGGGTAGGAGGAGCTGTACGGGAGTTGAGACCGCCTCATCACGTTGGCCTTGCTGTTAAGCTAATAAAAGACATAGTCACGCCGAAGTGCGCTGATTAGTTGTTGGAATGAGCACTGTAGATGCTCACCATAGTCGATCACTGCACCTGTATACCGGTTCATATAGAGAGCACAAAGGAACAAACATTGCTTCGCCTTTCATGTTTGTTGTGAGTGTTTGAGAGGTTCTGAGCTTGAAAAGAGGTTTTCGGACGAAGCATAACCCACCCCTCAGGCTACATCTGCCTGGAGATAGAGCTCGTTCGTCACTTAGATAGCCACAGGAAGGATATTGCATATCTATTGAGATTAGATAATATCCATAGAATGTTTATGAGATAAACGCACCTATAACCTATGCCGGCCCGCAGACTCTACATCACTTATGGGCGGATTCATCACAGTAATTTGCCCAGTCAATTCCTGAGTCTTCTGTGAATGAGGACGATATAAGTATCAATAAAAGACATGGGTACTCACCATGAAGAAAATTTTGGGGCTCTCGCGTTCAATCTCCTTATCACCGGACATTTATTCAGGATGTGGACGAGCGGGTAGAGACGAAGTTGATTAAGAATGAACTTGAAGCCTCAGGATTGAAACAAAAGGAAATGTGGCCTTTCAAGAAATGAGGTGCTCGAGAGTGGCAATCGAGGTATTCGCCAACAATAGCTGCAGTAGATTATTCTGCGCATCTCTCTAGGAAGAGTAGGTCGTTGGTACCTCGGATCAATCAACATACCTAGTTCTCGCGCTTGCCGATCGCTCGATTGACCCTGATGGCGATCATCCGCTTCCGCTTCTCGAATCTCCACAGTTCCCCACTTCCCCTCTTCACGCGTACGGACGACACCATGGAGGTCAACAGAGAGGATTTGAAAGCAAGCTTTGTTCGTACCAATATAGTTACTCCCTGAACCAGACGGGCTTCAAGGCATATGGCCTCATCTCTAACAGAGCACTGAAGCGCTAACCTCACTTATGCTAAGGAATAATGAGTTACATATCGCAGCCCCTTGCCAGCGATCCTAATTTCTGCTTGTTTGTTGCGGGGCATGACTCTGCTGCATGACTACGTGTACAAGGAGGCCGGAGCGCCTCACGCTCGACCCAGAAGGAGAACAACACAGGGCGGTTCAGTTTCTGCTCTTCCGCGTCCGAGTCTTGAGTCTCGAACGGTCAGTGATACTCGTATCTCTAGAAAACCGCACCTGAATGGTTCACAGGTGCCAGGTTCAGCTCGAGAAAGGAAGCGTCGACTTTATGGCTCCAACGGCCCTTTACTCGATACTTTCCCCTGATTCAATAATCAGCCAACAACTTCGACTGTCGCCCCAGGCCTTGAATGGGTCTCCGCACTCGCTCTCCCTTCAAATACATCTTCAGCATCTCCACCCTCCCAGCGCCCAAGTCTAATGCCATCCACATATTTCGCTCTCTCCACGTTGCGCCCTGGCTCAAGAACTGAATTGCCCGACTCTCAATCAATATCCCTTTCACCCCGACATTCTATTTCTCATTCTACTCCCAACGACATCGCAAACGAGTGAAAGACAGAGGGTGAGAACTTTTTATCTGTCACGTACATATGCAGCTCCTGCTGCCTACACAAGACTTCCTGTATTCCGTCCCTTCCCTCTCGGCCATTACTTAGTCCCACTATACGAGCCGATGCGCCACCACACATGACTCATCTTGCACTTTAAGCCAGCCACAGGAAGCTTTGCATCGACCACGCAGACAGTGATCGTGAACTTTTTCCCTCAAAGCAACTCTCCTTCCCCTCTTCACGCTTTTGGATAACACGACGGAGCTGCTCCATTATGTTCTCATGCTCATCTCCTGGATCAGGCGCGACTATGCATTACGACACAGAGTCTCACTAGTATCCTGGGGAATTCTATGAAGTATACGAGCATAAAATAGATCAAGAGCTTGAAGGAGATTGACTATCGCGAGCCCATCAAGTTGTTGAAGAAAGGAAAGAAGTCCTTGAAGGCGCCGGAAAGGGTTTGCATGCTCGGAAGAACCGATGTCCTTCATAACAGTTGAAGCGAAGATAAATAGACCGCTGACTGCTCGTACGACAATCTCGAAATCAGTCTCCGCGGGCCAGTCCACTGGAACAGAATTGCGATACTTGGCACGAATTTTCACAAATTCGCTACGCAAGAAGTACTCGACGTCCGCACGACACTCAGCGTCAATCGCGAGATTTTCACGGGCACACTCCACAACCTCAGCAAACGCATACTGCAGATGCTCCTCCGTGCGGCTACAGATCAACCAAAATAATGGAAGATCCTTGTGTGTTCTGAGAGCGTTGGCAATCATATAAATCAACTCGCACTGCGCATCTTCAGACTCGCATTCGTCGAGGCCATCAAGGACGATGAGAAGCGGGCGCAGGGTAGCTGTACGGCCAGAAATCTGAAGGAAGTAAAATGGATGGATAATGAGCTTGGTGAATTGGACGGGCGGCGATTTATCGAGTAGCTGAGGATCATTAACGATCTGAGAAACCAAAATGGCTTTTCATGGGGGGCAGTTGATGGCAAGCTAGTATGCGAGCGACGGAATGACGGTGTGATATTTATCCCATCCGCGTGTTCGGGAGAGAAAGATAGAAGCGCTAAAGCGACCCTTTTCTTCGGACTCCATTGCGAGAGTTTGCGCAACAGCCGATTTTCCTGTGTCTGCAGGTCCGCGCAACCAGATCATCTTGAACTGAATACTTTGATCGTCCAATGCACTCGTGAGTTTTTCCCTGACTCGCCTTCGAGTATTTAGATGGCAGGAGGGGGGAGGATGGCGAGCACTGGAGTCTAGGTAGGTCCGAGGGTCGGTATACGGCTTAAGCGTTTGAAGCACTAGAAGGCCACATTAGTCGGATTAATTGAGAGACAATAGTGAATCTACCTGGTTCTCCGTTAGAAATCATGTTTTCAACCAACATAGGCTGGTTCAAGGCTATATGATGTGCTTGGTGAAAGGCTCCAACGCTCGGCCGGGTGTTTTCTTTCACATCGGAGAGATAGGTCATAATAAACCAGCATGAGAAAGAGTTCTACGAGAAATTTTCAACGACTCACTTAGCAGTGGATTCACCCCGTTTCGAAGTGCCTCTGAGTTGACAAACGCTGTAGCTCAAAGCTCAGTTCGCCTGCAGAATTCAATAGTAAGATTCAAATCCACCGGTGCTACTGGATCCATCAATTCCGACGTTTGATTTCCGAGCTCGATGTCTTTTATAACGAGATTTTAAGGAAGCGAAAAATGTCATAAACGGCATAGCAGAGTATGGACGGACGTAAGAGCCAACTTGGCCTTTGTGAGAACGTCAGGGGATGCTAAAGTACATACTACGACGCCGTAGCAACGCAGCCAGGCAAATGAGCATTGGCTTCGATGAGGACCCAGCCCTGGAGCTTCTTCGATTGGCCTAGATAGGCTATCAGCACAGAGTCCGCCAAGGAATGATGCATAACTACGAGGCAAAATCTGATCCATTATTCCAAATAAGGTTGAGCATATAATACAGATACTTAGAATCCAGCAAGCCAAAAAGTCTCATGGTATCAATATTCATAGATCATGCTCAAATATCTCTTCGCTTGATCCCAACCATACATCCCAATGGTTTCCTCAAGAATCCTTCTCTCGTCTCAAGCTGCGTAAGAAAAAACCAAGTAAGTGTCCAGATACGAATGACATCATAAGACCAAATGGGCATACTACATACCTTCTGGTCAGGGTCCTCAAGAACGAAATCGTAGCGGCGCGTGATAGACGCGATAATGATGAGGAGTTCCAATGACGCCAAGTTCCTTCCGACACAAGCCCTAATTTCGCGTAAGAGAAAAAGGGGTCAGATTTTGTGCAGTACGAAAGAAAAACTCTGATAGCTTACCTAGGACCAACAGAGAACGGGTTAAAAGTCTTCTGCATAGCAGCTTGATCACCCTCAAACCATCTCTCAGGACGGAAAAGCTCGACGTCTTCACCCCACACCGTAGGATCTCGATGAATCGTATAGCTCGGCACGCTCAAAACCGTTCCCTCAGGGAAAAACTGTCCACAAACAGTCATTCCACCCTCAGGTACGAGACGAGGTAAGCCGAGGGATGAAGTAGAATGGAGACGGAGACCTTCGTTGATGCAAGCTTCAAGGTAAGGAAGACGTTTGACTTGGGCTTCTGTTGCAGCCACTTCGTCCTCGGTGCCCAGCTGTTCGTCGAGTTCCTTGTGGAGCTTCTCTTGAGCATAACGATTACCAGCGAGGTAGTAAAGAATTGCACAGGTTGAGCTTGGATTTACGTTAGACGTTAAACAGCTTAGAATGAAGCTCAGAACTTACTTGGAAGTGGTGTCCGAGCCGGCGATGAGGAGAGTGAGAGCCTCGGCTGTCAACTCCTCGCGTCCCAAAGGGTTTCCATCGCCGTCACGTCCCGCCTGGAGATTACTCAATAGATCGGTACGATCTACAGGCGTCGCCAAACGTTTGGAGACAGCGGCAATAGCAATACCCGCCAAATTTTTGACATCCTTGCCACCTTGCCTCCAGCCTGGGAGACGACGAACAATTGGTCGCCAGTGGGGAGGAAGACTGCCGAGGGACATTGAGAATTCACCACGACCATTCAAAATCTTGACTGCCGGGATGCCCATCATCTCCTCTTCCTTTGCCTCCTTCCCGTACGATTTCATCATGCTTTGTTGATCTTTGGGTACGAGGGCGACATCCTTAGCGGCCTGGATCATGCCGAAGGGTGCACCAAAGGCAAGGTCACCGATGATATCAAATGCCAGGTAGTTCGCCCCTACACCCCGCGATTAGTTCTCGAAGGTCAGAGGAAATTGAAGAGGAAAGCTCACATGGTAGGAGATCAAACCACAGCCGCCCATCTCTACCTTTCCAGCCGCTCTCACCCTCGTCGCCTGACAAACCCTTCACGGCCATACCAAATAGGCGATCCCATTGTTGCAGAAGCTGCGTTACATAGAGTCGAATATGGGGTTCAAACTCCATGACATTCTTCTGCGAGAATATATGGGAAATGATCTTGCGCTTTCGCGTATGCTCGTTTCGGTCCCGAACATTGAAGACACCTCGACGGATCGAGACGAAGGCATCGTAGAAATTGGATTTGGTGGCTCCATTGCCGTGTGCGTATACGACAGCAAGAGCGTCTGGGTCGGCGATGGAGATATGGTTCGGAGCAATGCGGACAATGGGCCCTGTAGATATAAGGAGCCAAAAGGCCAAGGTGTATCAGCTTGGGTATTACGGTGATGCAAGATCCGAAGCGAGACCCACATACCGTATTTGCGATGCACTTCGTGGATGACCTCTGACCGGTGGCCTTTCTTTGACACATACCCGAGCCAGATGTCAGTGAACTTAGCAAAGAAGGGGCCTGGATAGCTACGAATCCCCTGTGGGTCCCAGAGCCAGGGAATGAGGTGGGCTACGAGGATGGCGCCGGGGATGGCGTAGGCGGCAGTTTGGAGGTCGATCCTGTCATACAGAGTAGTGAGCGCGCCTAGAATCATAGTGGACAAGGGCAAGGAGCATGAGGGAATGGATCGGCTGTTCTTATACTATTTGGAACCAGGCCAATACATACCCAGTCTTACATGGCTTTGCCGTTCCTCTTGGGACGCTCAGAATCTTGCTATCCGCTTATGGTAGTGATGGTTGTTCCGTCCGCATTCAGTCACTGACGTCTTCCCCACACTCCCTTCTATCCCCTCCGAGAAGCTGCGCGACGGAGTCGGTGGCCTGCTATTATCTACACATGTGCACCTCTTTTGCTTGTTTTTCTACACGCTTACGCCTCTTGTCAACGTCATATCTACCCAGCAAGAAGATCACAGGACCCAAGCCATCAGCCGGACAATTCCACTTCCAGGGCTTAAATTCGCGTGTGACAGCTTGTGCGCCCTTATAGGAACAGAGAAGTCTCTAGGGTGATTTTGGCGCCGTGGGGTTTTCTCAAAACCTGCTCACGAAGAAGCCGAATAAGGATCTTTGACGTGAACCATCGGGATCTCAAGTCGATAACGTGTCATCGTGCACAACTAGATTGATTCAGTATTCAGACCCAATCGACTATCAGCGATTCAGCATTCGGAACGACGGTAAACATTGAGAAGAATTGGAGGATGCCTATCTTGCTGCGTAGGTTCCTTCCGCTGCCAACAGAATGAAATGAGGTGCGGTGGTCTGTCGTAGTTGGGGAGGCTTTTGAATGTAGATCATTTACACTTCACTCTCGGAGGCGCCCAGTACCCAGCTTACTGCAACGAGGCAGGTGGGGTGAGTTCTATTTAGGGGCCTGAAGGGAATTGCAACCAAATGGGGTCGCATACTCAAGCCCCAAGAGTAATGAGCCGTTACTCAAATTTTCAAATCTGAGTAAWCTTTTGGCTCTGAGATCTGAACTCTGACTATTCGTCACCAAGCATTAGTAGCGCTCATTCCAGTCGGACAAGCCGAGGGGAGACCGTGTGGACCTTGATTAGAATCATCGGTCTTCGCTGGCGGTGGGATCGGTTTTAACCAAGAATAGAACCTTCGGAGGCGTCAATATGCTCACGATCTGAACTACCGGACTCAACATGCCTCTTTAAACTTCTAGTAGAGCCTCCCACTCGGAATGTTATCTCTGCCAATCCGCTTTACTCTAGGAATATGTGTCCAGGATCGCTCATGGTGTGCACTACAAAGTACTACCGATCGCTCAAGGAGGAAGAAGGTGGATCTGAGTAAATGTAGTCCAAGCAATCCACAAGATCATTCGCAGGGATCATAAATACTATTCACAGCGGAAACGGGCTTTAATGGAATATTAACCTAGGCGTACGCACTGAGACAGCAGTAATTGTCCGCGGGGTATACATGAAATCAAAACCTTATGATACACTTAAACGAGCCATTGATCCACGATAGCAGAGAGACAAAGCAGAGAAAGCAATGAGACAAAACAACGACAGGGATCATAGTCAAATCGCGGGAACACGCGGAAACCAATGAAAAAACGCAATCGAAACTCTACTCAGGGATCATCCTCTCGCCACCCGGACCGCTTCGCCTCCTTCAGCAAATACGTCGCCAACGGATCTGAGTCCAGGTCCGATCCTTCTTTCTGAGCAGCCCTGATAAAATCACCGATAACCTTCGAAGGGTCGGCCATAAAGTTTCGCTTCTCCCAGGTAGCTTCACCGATAGGATACCTATTGCATTGTTAAGTATATTAGGCTGAGCGAACTAAAATCAATACTTACCCATCCCACTCAACAAGATACTCCTCAGCACGTGTCTTACCACCTTCCATCACCATTCTCCTTCCAATAATCCGTTTCACATAAAATTCCTCCTCAGCAACAGCATTCTTGAACGCACAATCAGGACGTCCGCAGATCTTTGTCGTAGATTTACATGATTCTGTCAAAGAAGAGCGGATGTCAGCGGAACTTTCAAAGCCAATCAGCGGATATCATCCTAACCTGGACCCCTGCTCATATAATGTTAATTAATCATGACTCAGAAGCGTCCAAACGCTCGAGATTGCACACTCACCTGCCAGCTACACATGGCGGACAAGAGAAGAGTTCCGTCTCTTTCAATCGGATGTCGTCGGGCACGATGCCGACGCAACCGTTATGATACCATGTACGACACCTGTTCAATAGGGAAGCCGAAAAAAAATGAAGGAAAATATTATAACCATAATAATAACGCCTTACAAGTCACATTGAATAAACTAGGGTATCAAAGCAAAGAAGAAAATCGCCGTCAACAGCAGCTCCAAGAAATATGAACAGCACACAATCAGCTAAGAACTCACGTTCTTATCATGTGTATCTCCTTTCTTCTTCACAGGCCAGTGGGCACGAGCCGGTAAACTGCCCCCCTCCTCTGCGATATCCATTAAATCAACATCAGACCTCCGCCTCCGCCTTGTTGTGCCGCCTCTCCTTCGCTTTACCCTTGCTAACGCTACTTGCYGAGCTCGCAGGTTTCTCCGCCTTGACTGGCTTCCTCCGCGATGAACTCGGACCTGGCTCCGTGTCCTCGGACTGAGTTCTTGCCTTCTTCGAAGGACGTTCGGGATCGGCCGCTCTTTGAAGCGGAGGTCTCATATCAGCGGTGGCGTCTGTGTTGGGACGCTTCTTCTTGACCGTTGTCTTGGCTTTGCTGTCTTTCACGTTCGCTGCCAGCCTCGAGAGAATAGCATTAAGGGCAGTGGGTGGGGCCGCAGGCTGGGTTGCTGAAGGTTGCGCCGTATCATTGGTGACTTCGACCTCGGTGGGAGCACTGGCATTAAGCCGGTTGAGAAAACTCTTCGAAGGTCTGACGTCGGGCTCGTCACTATCCTCGGCACCAGGAGGCATCAACTTTCGCTCCGCTTCCCGCCTTTTCCTCCTCTCTTCCGCCCTCTGAGCAGCAGCCTCCTCATTTTTCTGGTTTTGCAAACGTTTCTCTTCCTTCGTCCTGAACTTCTTGGGTTTCAAAACACTTGCTCCATACCCAGTGCCAGACGGTGCCCTTGTAGGAGAACTGTTGACGCTGCTCTCCGCGACATTCTCCTTCTGGTTCTTTGGCATCATCCTGTCCTTGATCTTTACAGGTGAAGGGGTATCAGTCAAGTCGATGATGTCAACATCATTGTTCGGCGTTGTTTTCTTCCCAACCACCGGACTATTGGGCGTCGATGAAATGTATATCGGGCTTGCCTCCCTCTCCTCCGCCTTTGACTCCCTCCTCTGCTTCTTCTGGCTCCCATCTTCCCTCCCATCGGCGACGGCATCGTCCTTCCCAGTAGTGCGAGAAGCAGATACACCTGAAGTCCTTCTACGAATCCTATCAGCGAGCGGACTCTCAGGCTGAGTAGAACCTTCTGCCGGTGTCGCAGATGGCGTCTCACTGAGCTTAGCCTGCACCCTTCTCGAAGACGCGAACTTTCTCCCATCCCGCGTAACCGCCTCGGCACCGGCACGAAAACCTTGCGCTTGCGTTTTCGCACTGGACTGTCCCTCTGCGCTCTCAGCATCACCCCGGAGGTTATCGAGCTTTCTCTTCCTATTGAAGGTGCTTAACCTCGAGCTCAGATTTCGACCAAGCCCAAGGAAGGGAGACCTCCGAAGTGTCGGCGTGCTCACAGGGGAGACGTAGTTGGGTAGCGCAATGGGTGTAATTGGACCTCGACGAGTGCGTSYTTTGTTRACCACGGGAGTAGACTGCTTTGGAGCGTCGTCCTTATGCTCTGCATGTGGAGGTTCCTGCTCCATTTCATGCTCAACCTGTGCCTCCATTTGATCGTGAGGAGGAGATTGAGGCTGGGGAGAAGGCGGACGATCGTTCTGAAGCTCCAACAACGGTTGCTCGACCTCAACTCGCACCTGAATAGGCTCCTGCTCCTTAACACTCCGCACATTGCCATCACCAACAACGCCTCCAGCAACGGGCTCAACAGAACCAAACGACTGAATGAAGTCCTCCCCCCAAATAGCAGAAGTAAACCGCCGAATCGACGACTCAGGAGTAGCAGTCCTACCCCCTGCACTGGTAAACGTCTCCGCAGTAGCCTCCCTTTCCCCAACTTCCGAATCAGGTGGCACCGAAGGAAACAACTGATCAACTTCGTCTTCGTCATCGGCATCCTGACCATCGTCATCTCCGTTGTCATCCTCATCAGACGACTCAAGCTCATCCAAAATCTCAAGTTTTACACGCGCCACTTCCTGCGATGAATTCATGAAAGGGACATTCCGCGTAGTTTTTGGAGTAGTAATATCTGGGTGATCGAGAGATTGGGGTGTGGGCGGTTGCGACGAACGTTCACGCTGTGTCTGAGATACTTGAGAAGGGACGAGTTGAGAAACATCAATGACGGGTGTTGGACGTCGAATGGAGGTATGCGTTGGTGAGGGAGCAAGAGAGGCATACTCGAGCTCAGGTTCGTCAAATGGCGAAACAGGAGGTTTGCTCGACTTGGGTTGGGGAGTCTGTGGAGGAGAGAAACGGGGGACAGCGCTGGCCTGGGACTTGACTGGCGAGAAAGAAGATTTGGGAGACACGTAAATAGAGGGTGCAGATGAGGGTGAACGTTCGTGACCTGATGGTTCAGGTGAAGGCAGGACGTTTTGAAGAGTCATTTCCTCTTCACCCTGGTCGTCTTCCTCTCGCGTAAGCTTATACTGGACCTCTGTTGGATCTTCGATCTTGACGAAAACAGTTGTTGCCCTCGAATCGGGAAGGAATAGAGGCAATTTGGCTTGGGGTAATGAAGGGTGTTCGTCCTCATTTGCCTTGAATCCGGTTTCCTCCCTATGTTCATGTTCAGGGTTCTTGTCCAAAGACTGGTCTTGCCCGTGAACAACTTGATCCTCCTCTAGGACAGGCGGTGCCTTGTCAAGGGTAGCCGCTGCCTCCTCTTTTTCCTTTTCCTCCTCTTCCTCCTGAGGAAAAACCGGGAGTGCAACCTTCCCTACTTCATCCTCCTCTTCCTCTTCCTCTTCCTCCTCCAACTCCTCCTCAAGCGCCTTCTGCACCTCGAACTGTGATTGGATCATTGTAACCTGTCCGACGTGAACCTGCTCTTTGATCACTTCCACCCTCTCGCGCGTGGCACTAACTCTATCGTATACGGTCTTCACCGACCTCTCGGGCACAACTCCCGTCCTCTCCTCGCGCAGAACACTAATCTGCGGCTCTTCCATATCCTCATCCTCATCCTGATCTTCTGCCATCATCTCCTCCACTCTCGTCATGTCCTGAGATGAATTCGCAGCGCCACTCTTTTCCTCAACCATCTCCTCTTGAGGCTCCGCATTGCCATCAACATGCATATCACCACCCTGATCTTCCTCCTCGACAACGACCGAGGACTCCCTCGTTGGATACCCAAGTTCAGGCAGCAGACTCATCGCAGGCGAAGCCTGAAGGCTCCTCGCTTCCTCAACCAACCCCACGACGAGTTTATGCTGAGCCATCGCTACAGTCATGCCCTGCTGTAACGCGGAAGGAGTAATTGATTGCGCGTCCTGGATAACGGGAGCAGCAGGCTCCATAGTCGTTTGTGGTTGAGTCGGGGGCTGAGACTCGCGACGATCATCATTCACCTGGAGCTGGGCCTCGACTTGAAGCTGCGATTGAGAAGACGTTTTCGAGAGCTGACTAAACGGGTGGGCCCCCAAAAACGACTGCTCAGGAGTCTGATAAGGAGCCTGCGAAGACGACGCAGGAGGTGGATGAGGCATCGCCAATGTACGAGCATTCTGAGACGGCGTTTTCACAGGAGCCTCAGAAGGAGCACGGGAGCCCGTTTGAGAAGGSRCGCGAGACTGTGTTCGTGGCCTCGGCAAWGGTAAGAGGTCGAGAGGAGATGGAAGYTGTTGCACCTCCTGTGCTTCATYGCGACGCGGCTCGATGTTGATAAGAGGTGATGGGCGGTTAGATGGCTTTTCGATAATTCCAGCTCCAGCAGAGGTCGTGGGTGAGGCTGGAAAAGATATTAGTGTCTTATGGACTGGAACGAAATGGACGATGCATACATTGATTTTCGACTAAAAAAAGAGGTGCGTATGAATAATTTGGGGTTCGGATTTTTTAGAAATTACTCTGAAGCAAAACTGTGAATAACATACCATTTTTCCAATCAACTTTAGAAAACGTCCTCGAAAGATTAGTCGATTTCTGTTGAATTGGGCTCACACTACACTCCAGGCCCAGGTCATCATCTTTGCCCTCGGGATTAGAGCGGGACTTGGGGCTCGAGGTAAAGAAAGACGCAGAACCTTCTTGCGACTGCGCTGATGCCATCACACTTGATCCAGCTTGAGGTTGAGCATTCACGACGAGCATTTCGACGTCGCCGGATAGTGTTGCGCCTGTATCGCAGATGAATTGAGGTTCCTCTTCCTAGTCCAATGACTGACCTTGAGTAGCTGGACCTGGGCTTTGGGTCTGACTTTGACTAGGTCTAGGGGTGCTGGTGTTCGCTAATTGGATTTGAATATTACAATCTGATGAGATAAGAGATATGATAGGATATGATATATACCTTGACTATTCGCAAGAAACCTGGCTGGGGTCGGTGTCATGGGAGTTATATCTCTAGAGGCCATCGCAGATCGCAAGGGGCTGTCGGCAAACGCTGCCCTCAGCCTCGAACGAGCTGGAGTGTTTCAGCTTCTAGATGAAGAGGATATTAGTGATATTTACGTCGAAATGACCAACAAACG